>JTDE01005823.1:6487-33532 GCA_014338405.1 Paragonimus skrjabini miyazakii
GGAGAGGACCAAGCACTGACTCTTGAGGAACTCCCGCAGAGATCAGGGAGGGAGGTTGGAAGTTTGACCCGATTCTAACTCCGGAAGTTCTGTTATGTAGAAAGGCGATAACTCAGCGACTAACCTCTCAATGACTTTTGCAAGTTTCTAGCTCTTGCCTCAGAGGACCGTGTGGTACACGGTCGAACGTCTTAGCAGAGTCAACGAAAATGGTGCTTGAAATGAGGCCATTGTCTTCACCGTCTGTCAGACTATTCGTTAAGATTAGCATTTCTGTCATGCAAGACAAGTTGGGAAAGAAGCCATACTGTGTAGAAGAAGAAAGGCTATTCTCAAGGAGGTGTTTAAGGATGTCGCATTTAGGCAAGTGCTCCGTTACCTTTGAATGGAATGCAAATAAGGCTGACTGGCCTGTGGTCGATTCCTGTGCCGGTCCCCAGTCTCTAGAACTAGCGTACCCGTGACTTTTTCCATGCCGTAGAAAGAATACCAGTTTGGAGTACCTGGTTAAACAGTTTGTAAACGGGCTTTCAGGATTAGCTGCCGTTTTTTTGAGGATCCTGGACAGCACTTTATATGGATCCATTCTAATACTTGGATCAATGTTGTGCAAAAGGTTTTCAACACCTAATACGGAAAAGCCAGCAGCAGGAATGGCTGCCGAAAGTTTCGTAGAGCTAAATCAGGATGCAAATTCGGCGCTACAACGTTATTTACCACTAAGTTGTGCTCCTCAACTACCTTGGCAAATACCTGGAGGTCGGATGAAGTCTCCCCGTCGGACAGTTACAGAGGAACAGCTTAAGATTTATTCTTTCTCATTCGGTGTATATATCTAAATGAGAAATCTCTTGTTTACGCGAGTCCTCAGCAGGACCTTACCTTATGCGTCCCTAATGTTCTCCCTGTCAAAATGATGACGTGATCTGCCTGGAGGAGGTAAGCGAGAAGGGAAAGTGCACAGTTTCAGTGGTATGAGTGTTATCTGCCGTCTGAATCCTAGTTCCGAACGCATCTTAAATCAAACCCACAAAAGCATAATCAACGTAACCAACGTACTTTGTCAGACCATCAAAATCAGTCTGCCTGAAGTTTCGAATTGGGGACTTACTTGTTGGTTGTCTTAGCTAGCAGCAAACAAGATTGAAGTGGTCACTGTCCAGGTAGCAATCTAGTGATCGCTTTTTTCACTAGGTAACTCTGGTTTATAACAACCAAGCCAAACAGACAAGCTATCTGACCAGGACGAAGCCGCAATGGGTGCCGGCATGCAATGTCCACGCTTTCTGTCGTATCAGCACCGACAAAGATACCCAGCAATCGATCTCACGGTCAGAGTGAAACACTAATGACCAATTCATCCTGAGTACGTTAAAGCTAACCATAGTAAAAGCGAAAAAACCGCTGAATTCCTAGGGAGATTTTGGGCTGTTAAGAAGCGCATCACCATCTAATGCGCTGGATGAGGAAGAGCGATAAAGAACCCCACTGGCAGTGTGTTCTGGCCGCACAGTGCTAGTTGTAGCCACAAATCATCACACCTGTCGGATCACTGGCAGTTGTCGACGGCAGTGGGTGTTGGAAGACTGTAGTAAGCAACTCGCGCAGTCCCCTATTCCCACTCAAGAGAAGTTGGCACAATAAACGGAGTACTCAGGGGCGTTCAGTTCACCGTTAATGTTGTCCACTGAAAGCCAGGTCCCCGTAAAAGCAACTATGTGGGGAGTTGCATCAAAAATCCAACTATGAGACTTTGTTCAAATTAGCAGCAGATTGCGCTAGAGGATGTTCGCGGGCTAGTTGCCTTGATTGTTTCGCAAAGTTCATAAGTCCCTCATGTCGTTGCTCGCGGCATTCGCGAAATTCACTAATTTGGTCGAGAATGAGGGCCCAGTCGATACCATCCTCTCCTCGTGTCGATTTCATATTCCAACAGTCGTGACTGCCTTCCACATCTGCGGCGTTTGGCAGTCAGTGCATCTGAAAGACAGGTTAAAAAGTGTTCAAATATCGGCGAGCTTAAACATCATAGCTCCGGAAATCTTCATTCACAAAATTTTTAATGTACCGTGAACGTTTCCGTGGTCTCCACCACGATAGGTGTTCGGTGTGCGGTGGATAGAGAAACTGCGAAACACTCAAGGATCCTTCGCAGGATCACCGCAGTGGAGAGAGATGACTATTGATTTATACTTGGATGACGTTGTTCATGCATTCTACGGTTGCTGAAAAGTGTAACAAGCAAACAGGATGTCGAAATCTAGACAATATTTTTTTCGCAACAAATGACAACTAACAGAAAAATTATGGATGTTGGATTTTGCCTACGATCAGTTTGTCAAACAGCCAGTGTAAGTTAACGGACGAGTAAAGCAGTATATACCGGGAGTGGGTTCGCTATATCCGCATGTATATGTTTGAAGCGAGCCTCCGATATTCTGAACGTTCCAGGCTTGGTGGTGGTGTGGCGTTCTACTCTGCTTCTCTGACACAGCACAGAGTGTTTGGCCCATTCATTTATATCCTCATCATGATTGATCAAAAAGGTAGTCCATGATGAGTTTGAAGGCTGAGTGGATGCTGAGATGGGAGGCAGAATGAAAATCACAGAAAACAATCCGGCGGTATTTCGAGAGGCAAAGAGTCGGGGTCTACTGATCTAGGTTCTGCGGCGGATTCTGGAGTCGCAGTGAAATGACAAAAGAACAAATTTCGGAGATGGGTGAGAACGTGACCGGTTACATTCTGCACCGTTTCGTTGAGCTGCGGCAATGGAATATAGATCGATGGGGGATTCAGACAAAAAACGTGCATATACATGAGACAGAGCATTTATAAATAAGTTGCCTTGATTATCGATGTAGCTTCTGTCCGTGGTAACCTAAGAAAGGAAGTCTAAGCGTCGGGTTTCTGCCGGCGATCAACTGTCCGAAGGCGTATTGAAGTCGTACGTCAAAGGTTTCGCACCCTTCCAATAAGTCCCGGAGGTGTTTGGTGGTGGAGCAGACGGCCAGCGGTTGTCTTCCAAAGGTACTGTACATTGTTTGGGCAGACTCTTGCTTCCCAGGGAGAAAGGACGACGGTCAGATTTGATTACCAATGGCCTGTTATGAAACAGCATCGACAGGGGACTGATGTGCTTTGGTCTTTAAAACCAACTAGGAGTATTAATCGGTGCGCAAAAAGCCCACAGATTTGGAGTTAGCCACCGGCTACTTGACGGATATGAAGGCGGCGACCGTTCTCGAGGTAAAGACAAACATTTTGAGGTTACTCTACAGCAGGCCATTCCGGGATATTCGGGGATAGAGCGACAATGATAACCGCAGGGTCCCAAAAAGTGACGGAGGTTTTCAATAAATCGAGTGAGCGGATTTTCCGAAGTCGCGGTGATCTTCTCTGGTAGTGGCCTGAGGCCCTCTTTCTCGACCAAGTATCCTTAAGAGTCAGTGGGAATGCCGAAGACACGCTGGAATCTGTGGTTTGTCACGCCGTAGTAGTTTGAAAGCTAGAATGCCAGTTTTAAGTGAGAAGCGCTTTTAGGCGTCGCAACTGACAGCGATTATCATTAACGTAAACGAACAGCACCTTCATTCGGGGTAGGGCCCGGCCAGTGAATCGCTTTAATGTCTAAGCTGCGGCATACGGCAAAACTTTGAGGAGCCCAGAGGTGCTGTGGCCGCTGCTTAGACGGTCATCAGGAGCCACTGGATTTTTGTGGTACCCTCTAACCAAAAAAGTCCTCCAAAAGACTACAATTTCAGAAGTTTCCACACAAATCCATGAGTGATCAAACTGGGTCACCGGTGCTACATGTTTGTGTTCATCGACCTGCGATAGTCGCCATATGGTCTCCACTCGCTTGCGAGCTTCTTGTAATTAACTTGCAAACTTGCTGACCGCAGGTTTTTCGAAGGGTAAAATCCCAGCCGCTTCTGCCTTAGCGATCTCCGGCATAAACTCGCACCTTTGGTGTCCCCATGGGGGTAATTCAGTGAGCGACAGCGTGTATCAGCGTCATGATATCCATTGTCAATCGACAGGTTTCTGGAAGCTGCATGAACTATGCCGTATGATGACCGGTTTCTGGTAGATCCGTTCGAAATCAAGTCAGGTTGACTGTCGTGGTTGTACCTTGAATGCACAAGGCACAAGTTTCCGGAAGTTGAGATCAACCACAAGACCGTACTTCGTGACAGAATCGGAGCCGACATCTGGCTACTGAGTACAAGCTGTGAGTAAGGCCCAGCGGGAATTTCGGTGCTGTCAGAGACTTATCGTCGTAAGATGCTGGCTGAAGGTCGCAGTTTCGGAACTGTTGGTTGTACTCTACCGCGAATCTAGCTTCTTTCTCTTTGGCTTGCACACCCAAAGGTTCCCCAGTCTTATGCTAACGCGAATCGGAAATCGTAATAAGAAAACGGTGGGTCTGCAAACAAATTTTGTTCAGTGATTTACTCACCGTTCACAAGCGGACCTCAACGCAACAATTAGAGGCGCCAGGGAGGTGGACGTGAGAGAACCCCAAGCACAACCGCACGGCAGCCGCCAGAGAGGACGAATATCGGCGGAAACTCCGGTCGACCCTCAGAATTCCAACAACCGTCAAACTGGCTGAGCGACGTTTTCAACGGCAATAACTAAAACATTGTCATCTTGCTGAATGTAACCCACAACAGTGAAGATGGCGCGGATTTGTTGAACAGCCACAGGTAAAACTGTGATACTCAAGCCAACACACTAACTTTGATGTTGGTGGTTTGTAGCAACTTTATCATCACAAGGCAATGTGATTAAGTGCGGTGGTGCTGGTAAGGCAGATCTCAGGTTGCAGGAAGTTTTGGATTTTGGGACGTCGACAATGATCTCTTCACAACTGTAAGCGTTCAAGGTTGCGTTTACTTTTGAATACAGGTGTAACGTTAACCTCTTCACTGGTGCCAGTGAGAAAACGGGGCCTGGCACAACTGTCGTAAATGGGTATCGCACGATCGTTAAACTGACCGGCGGCAACTGTTGCCATTATTGTCAGGCCAGACCTTTACCTGTCTGGATCACTTGAAAAATGGGCCGGTTTGTGAGCACGGTTGAGTGAACTTACAGACTGATATGTCCAGGTGATGCGCAATAGATAGCTCTCCCACATTGTGTCCGTCAGTCAACCGACAACCGGTTGAATTAGTAGCCGCATTGATCGTTGGACCGAATCGTACACAAGCCTATTGTTCACTCCGTGCGTGTTGCCTTCCATTGGATTTACTGATCAGTACCTGTTTATACTGCTGTTGCACTAGGCCATTTGACTAATGCTAAGCATTAAACATAACACAGGCTTTGTCGCTGAGATGGAGGTAACAATTAGGAAAGATTAGAAGTGTTGGTCTTGGTGTGAGAGAATACGAGCTGTTAAGGGGTCTAGAACGCCAGCAGTTACGACCTTTTGTGGAGCATTCGGTTAAATTATTCATAGTGAGAGCATGCCAAAATTATCGTTATCGAAGCTTCTCTGACGTGTCTTAAGATGTGCCAACGCAAAGGAAAGAGTCGCACACATGGCTGAGAAGACGCCTAAAGGCACACTCACGAGCTTTGCCAGTAACCTTCACCGTATTTTCTGAGGGAGCACCGAGACCTGTAAATGATAAACTCACCGTGGTATTGAAGACAAACAGTTGGTCCGCAGCCCTCTGAGGATGAGGCCATCGTTTATGTTATCGCCGACTAAAGATCATGTATGATGAAACAGATCAGCAGAAGTGAGGTTCCTCAGCTGGACGCTCGCTAATAATTACTGGAGCTCGGTCACTTCTGAGGCCGTTGTACGTTTCAGCAATACCACTTTCAACTTATTATGTGTGACCGGTCTGGCACCTGCTGAAGGATATCAACTGCTCCGGAGACACTGTATGGGGGCAACTTTGTAGCCGCAGGAGAAAGCTAATGGCCAGCAGGATGATATTACGAAACCGGAAAAAATACCTACGCCTGGCTTAAAAAATACCGCAGTTTGGCACGTCAATCGCAAGTAATTTCATGTCAACAGCGTTTCCGAAAAGTAACCTATACAGAATCGTGAACCATAGCAGAGTTTTCGGAGTTCCGAGTTTCCTTTATAGGCGAACGTAGCATTAAATATACGCGCGAGTAATTAAAATCTTAAAGGGGCTGGGGCTTACCAACTTAGACAACAGACCTGAACGCCGTAAAAAGAAAGCTGTAGAACCAAAGAATAAATACCACCAGGAAGGAAATGAAAATAGAGTGACCCGGCTGAGCGTATTGTATGGTCAGGTCCGGAACTGCGCCACACTAAATACAAGCACTTCGGTGGACATAGTCCGTTCAACTGCTTCAAAGAGATTCTGAGTTAAAACTCAAAATGAATCAGGTTTTATCGCAATTCCGTTGTGCAATTGGGAACTCTCCAGTGGAGAATGTTGGTTTATAACGACCCGCTATGCCATCTTGTCTCACTGGAAAACTCTTCGCTATTCCGTTTCATGCGTTGCACACAAGATACTCACTGGTTGTACATTCTTGTTTTCTCCATCCTGGGAATAAACAGTGTCACGCTGTATTACGACCGAACCGTCTTCGAGCAGTGCGTAAAGAAACAACGATAATCAAGTTGAGAACGAGATTTTGGTCGAAGATTTTATGGTGTTATCTTGCAAGCAGTAAAATATATCAAAAACAATCGGATACATACCTCAACTGCAACGGTCAGTTTCAAGAGCAAAATGTGCCGGAAGTCATAAATCAACTACTTAAGGTGGAATAGACGTTACAAAATGAATATAGAAAGTTACTTCACAAGTTCCGTTAATAATACAAACAGAACAGCAAATGTTCATCTCCTGTGAAGCACGCCGAATAAAAGTGTGATGATAGTAAATTATAACGGAACATTATATGCTATTGTTGTTCTACTACACAAATAATTACATTGTACAGATACTGCTTACATTAAGATTTTGTTGGCTAACGCGCTGAGTAATTACTACCGCGTAGAAACTTGCTCTAGGTTTCAGCTAAGTATATTTCCCATTACTAATACGTATTCAAAGTTATTGTAATTGGCGTAGCGGTCATTAGATTTCTTACGATGAATTTTTGCACTATGGAAAGTCTGAATGTCCACTCATGTTCACTGGCAATCGAAGATTACCTGTAACGCTTTGAAATTTGGTGTATTACTAGTAATGATATGAGACAGGAGAAGAAAACACCGCATTTTCTCGCGGTCATTGGCAATGATGCATACGCATTGATTAAAAACCTGGCGTTTTCCGATTCGCCTCTTTCACTTCCGTACGATTCTTTAAAACCTCTGCTAAGACAGCATGTTCAACTCATCAATTTTGAAGCTGCAGAAAGATACTCAAGAGGTCTGTAAGTTTATTCTTCAAACTTCAAAATTTCAAACTCAAGCAGCAAGGTGTAATTTTGGTGATCAATTTCATAATCAGCTAAGAGATCGATTGATTGCAACAATTAATTCCCTCAATTCTTCAACAAAACCTGTTACTACTGATGGAGGCTTCTTTCCAGCCGGCCAGAGCCGTCTGTAAACAATTTCAGGAAGTAAAGGGCGCGGTAACTAAAGAACATAACACCAACAGTGCTGGGGAGCAGGTAGACCAAAAACAGTGGAAGTTTGAAAAGGTAAACTGTCAGAGAAGTACGGCAGTCGAGCCACATCATTTTAGTCCAGATTTTGTCCAACATTTTGATAGCCGTAAGTCATGCGGTCATAAACCTTCTGAACTTACGTGTCAATTTTGCAATTCCAAATGCTATGAATGTGGCGAGATTGGTCACATTCAAGTCGTCTGTCGTTGTTCGAAGACGTGTTTTGCCCAGACTTCTTTAGATGAACAAAGTGTTGCATCTGACTTGCAGTCCATTGATCTTACCGGAACTTCTACTAATTCTCGTGATTCTACGCATCACTTAGTACAATTTTCTATTGTTAACGATGATCCCCAACATTTTTCATGGTTGACACTGGTAGTGTTGAATCCTCTATTCCTGTTGCCTGCGTGAAGCGGCTGCAACCTTCTATTATTTTGAAACCTGTTGACACGTCTGGCAAGGGTATATTTTACCTATTCTTGACGAATGTGAACTTTCACCCAAAGATGTGCAGTCCATCACTTATACATGTTCATTTATTGTTATTAATTCTGACCTGTCTATTGTCGGTCTCAAGTGCATGGAGATTTTGAGGGTTTCTTTTACGTTTTCTGTTGAATCTTCCGAGTTTGAAAATTCCGTTTCTGAGTCTGTTTCAGATTTGAATTCAGTCACTGAAAGAGTACTTGCAATCGAGCCGGCGCAGATAAGAACCCCCGAACGTGTGAAGAAGAAACAACGTTATCACTACTACCGGAACATTCATTTGAACTGCGGCGGGTGTGATGATTATAAATCATAACGGAACATTATATTTTGTTGTTGTTCTACTGCATAAATAACTACATTATACAGATACTGGTTACATTACGACTTCGTTGACCAGTGTGCTGAGTTATTACAACTGCTTAGAAACTAGCTCTGGGTTTCACCTAGGTTCATTTCCCATTACTAATACGCATTCCCAATTATCGCAAAAAGCAAGTAGTTTACACAGTGACCTGCAACCGTGTAAAATTGCGTACAGGTAATTAAGGATAAGTTGCGAAAGTGAGGAGTTATATACAAGGGGGCCAAATAGAAAATTTGAGCGTCAGAAGCGTCTGGGACGAATTTTTCAGTGGATCTGGCAACCGTGCGATACACTCTGTCGAATTCTGCAGCATTGGTATTGGATAATTTATCATGATCAGATGGCAACCCAACGGGAGTGTTCTCAAAAACTGGTGATCCCCATGAAGATGAAGTCGCCTAAATTTGGTTCGCTATTTTTGTTCGATGAATCAGAACATTTTATCGTAATATTTTCGTTTCAAGTCGTTTGGTGAGCCGGATTCTCTGTATAAACCACTCGCATACTACCCTGAATTATTTTAATGACCTTATTGCTTGACGTTTTCTGGATATTGGATCTGGTCAACTTATTACGTTCATTGCTTCGTTTTGCATTTACGACTTTGTGTACTGCAAGCTGCTGGATGTTTCTACTGTTTTGTCAAAGACATCGAGTCCACAGGTTTACTTAAAGTAGGCACAGTTATCTAAACGATTATTTCACTTTTGTAGACGAGCCCCCTCTTTGGGTTTGTATATCTCGAGGCGGAAGCTGTTAATAATCGAACTTTGCCCGATCAACCGAATTTCAGCTAGTTAGCTTTTAGACTTCCAGAAGAATTTAGAGCGCAACTGCCCAATGTCCACCTTAATCCACTGACTACCATCACTACGACACCACTAGTGAAACTATAATCAAGCGGGTAACCCCGTTAAACAGAAACCCTTGTGACAGCTTTCTAATGTCTTGTAGATGGGTGACAAACGCCACACTATATTGTTTCGGGAATTGCAACAGTTACTTGATGGCCCCTACGTAGACGAGTCGCTTTTGTGAGTCATGGGTACAGAGGCTACCTCAGACAGTCCAAGCTAGCGTATACGTAGCCCGCTGTTAACTGCCGATCATAGCTGTCAAGGTCGCCGAACAAGTGTCCTATCGTTTCCAGCCCCTCCTTAGCAATATCAGCACTTTATGGACTAATGCCCCATCATCAACCAAGCTGCAGAACTGCTTATCGGTTCTTACCCAGCCGATCCTGCGAGGATCAAAGCTTTATAGGCAAAAGTAATCGTTTTACGCGGGGACTTAGAAATTATGCTGATCAACCACTTTTGAATCCATCTGCATGCCACCGTCTTGCCAGCAAGCCCCTCGCTAACACAACTTATAGACCAATGGAGGCTACTGATCGTACTATAAATGGTACTATGCCAAAACCGCCATATGGACACCTTGCTTTTTCCTTCGCCGCTTCAGGAGGAGCTTGACCACTGACGCATAATGGCGACTAACGTCACCAGCGCATCTTTCTCCAGTCGATTTGTGCGCGTTCAGGGTCACTGTAAAGTGACAGCATTCTTAGTAGACACAAAAACACAGGTTACTTTACTCCCATCGACCCGGGCTGAGGTGACACAATCAGGAACTCCTTATCTCCCTGCCACCAAGGCATTACTACCCGGAGGTTGGGTCATCGCTCGTCCATACCGTAAGTAGGACTCTGGCGCAACGTCCACTGGACCTTTATTATCGTTGCCGTTTCTTTCGCCATTATCGGCGCCGATTTCCTCCACCATTTCGTTCTTAGTCAATACGCGACCACCCGAGGTGGCTGAAACGTAGAGTATTACAACTTGCTCATAACGTTGTGTTATTCTCAATCCATTTATCAAGAACTTGTTATAATTCGAGGCAACATGATTTTGTTAACAGACTGTCCTCCAGAATTAAGCTCAACCTGATCAACATGTTTTTCGATGGAAGGAAAGATCTTCCCAGTCAAAAATGGTAACCATGCGATTTCCGTGGGAAGAAAGAACTATCCCATTAACAGGACGCAAATCGTTACCTTTGGAACAAGTTACGTTCGCTGTTTTTGCACAGTAAAGACTTGTATGCAGAGAACGAGATTTGAAAAGGATCTTGGAACTCTTTCCAGTTACCAAATTTGATGCATTTCTGTACTGCCTGAGAAAATTATCAATTCCTCGATCAAGTTCCACAAATGAGTTTGGTGTTAGATAAGCAATGGCAGACTTCAGTGTGCGTACAAAATTTTCTGCAAGTCCATTAGATTGTGGATGTCGTGGAGCAGTAAACAAATGCCGACACCCAAGTCCTTTAATCCATTCCTCCGAAGACTTGGCAGTGAAGTGAACACCACCGTCGGTGATCAAAGCAGCAGGTACACCCTCGCGACAGACCAGTTTCCTCAAAGCATGTTGCGCAAAGTCTGCACTCATTGATGAAGTGAGTAAAACCTCAGGTCATCTGGAGTAAGCATCAATAATCAATTGTGCATAGTATTTCCCCAGAATAATACCACAGCAGTCAGTAGGAACTCTCTGAGATGTTTCAAACGTAACAAGCCACGGAAACCATATTGATTGTTTCGCATGAATCTTGTGTATACATTTGGTACAACTTTTGGCAGTGTTTAATATCTCATTCTAATTCAGGCCGCCAGTAAGATAAACGCGAGCGACCTCCTCTTATCAAATCCCAAATGTCCGGAATGCAAGTCCGCAAGGATATCAGATCTCAGAGTCGGTGGAATTACAACACGATCAACAAAACACAGTAATCCATCTGGAGTAAAAGACAAACTTTCACGGCGACAGTAAAATGCGGGAAACCCACGCCGCTCCTGTTGTGTCCAGCCATATCTTAAAGCAGATATAGTAGGACCAAAGAATTTACGAGTGTCGCACATAGGTGCACCTCATTTTTACTGGCAGTGGCTGAATTAGTAAACAGTCAGCGTTGCCAGAGTTTGAGTCCTGTGATAGAATTCTGGATAAGTAATCAACATGGGAAATAGTTTTTGCACTACGATGAATGATTGTGTAATTGTATGCACTGAGAGCAATGCTCCAGTGTTTCACCATAGTAGCAGATGGCTTTGCCGGCGATTTACTGGTATGATACAAAAATTTTAGGGCTTCATTGTCTGTTGCAATGGTGATCGATTTTCCAGAAGGTTATTTGTGAAGTCTTTAACAGCCTAATATACTCCAAGGACTTCACGTTGGGTCTGAGAATACCTGCGTTCGGCTTTAGACTGACGACGTGAACTATGTATAACACGTCTACCACACTTTTCACGAACCGCACCTATTCCAGTGGGAGAAGCATCGGTAACTACAGTTGAATGATCTTTGGCAGAAAACGTTTCCAAAACAGCAGTAGTTTGAAGGTGGTGAAGCAAATTACGGAGCGTCTTTTCGTGGTTAGTGGACCAAGGAAAACTGTTGATGAACAACAGTTCGAACAAAGAAGTGGTAGATTGGGCGAAATTCGGAATAAAAAGTGAGTAGTACTGGAGTGCACCCAGAACAGAACGGAGTTCACGAGGATAAGTAGGTGACGGTGCATTCATTAATGGGGCTAAGCGTTGTAAATTCGGTTTGAAACAATTGCTATCAACAACATAACCAAGGCATGAGGAAGAAAAAAGCTAAAAAAGTACACTTCTTTGGGATAATGGCCACGTTGAAGTCAAAGAATCGTTTCTACAGAGAAAGAAGGCGGTAATCACGGGTGGGTTTATTGGGAGTGTTAAATCGTCAGAAAATTCGAATTATGCTTCCAGGTAGCCTAGTCTTACACACGGTCTGGGCTGGATATATATATATATATATATATATATATATATCTAAAATGGGCAGAGGGCAGGAGACTATATGTAAATATATATATGTGTACATACTGTTATCGAACGTGGTTCTACAAATACAATAATAAACAATTTAAATTCACAATAACTCACGAGCAGGTTTACAAACGCATATAACAGTACAGCGGAAGCATGACAAATCATCCAGCTAATTCCAACGGTAAAATATGTAGTGCGTTGCTGTTACACATAAAAATGTAGTACATTGTGATAGGAATCAAATAAGTAAAATATTCGGATACAATTCAATTGTTTACGGCGGATATAGAGTTTATGGAAATAAACTAAATGTTGACATATCAAACGGTGGTTAGTAAGAGCAAGTGTTGCAAACATACGAGTCAGGTTAAATTTGAAGAGAAGTATCTACTACTGCAAACGTGTGAGTAGAGTAACTTTAAATGTGAAATTAGATTTCACATTCCCGACAGTCGCAAAACCAGTGGCATTCTCTTCGTTGAGCGTTTCTTCTAACATGCAAACCTGCCGAACGTCTCTTCTGAATTTCCCTTTGTTCGTTCGTATAACTACTTCTCTCACCAGACCGTCATGCCCTCTCTTTGTTTCCCCTACTATGCCCTTCGACCACAGACCTCTTGATGTGCGAATATCAGTGACTAGAACTGGGTCCCCTATCTTCAGGTCTCATCTTCTTTCGTGCCACTTCTGCCGGTTTTGTGATGCTGGTAGATAACACTGCAGCCACCTTCTCCAGAATTCGTCGGATAAGTGGTGCACTTGTCGCCATCGTTTACTCAAACTGTTCGGTAACTGAGGCTCCTTCGGCTCTGTAGATTGTTCGCTAGTTATAGTCAGTAACTAGTTCGGACATAGGGTCTCTGAGTCATCCGGGTGACCTGGATTGGGAGTTAACGGTCGAATGTTGAGTATTCTCTCAACTTCTGTCATGGTGGTTTGCAAAACTTCATCATCTATGATCTTATCGCCCGTAACCAGCCGGAATATCTGCTTAATCCAACGAATCAGGCGTTCTCATGCGCCACCACGATGACTAGCGTACGGTGGATTAAATATCCATTCACAGTTTCTTTCCGTGAGACAGCAACTTATCTTGTTTTGATTCCACGACTCACTACTGTCTTTCAACTCTGCCTCTGCTCCTCGAAAGTTCAATCCAATGTGGCTGTAGATTTTGGACGAGACACCGCGTCTGGCAATAAACCGGTGAAACGCACACAAAAAGGAGTCTGTGTCCATCGCTCACGTCACTTTTATATGTACTGCTCTTACAGAACGACAAGTGAAAATACATCCAAATCGCTTTTTTGTTGCTCGCTTATGCTTGACGGACAGAGGACCGAAGTAATCTATGCCCTTGGCAGTAAGTGCCGGCTGAAAGACCAAAACACGATCCTCACTTACAGATGCCATCTGCTGACCGCATGGTTTGGCGTTCCAAATCCCACACTTTGTGTAACTTTGCAATAGTCTGCGGACTGTCGAGGTTCCTTGCAAAGTTCAATATCGTTGATGAATCTCCGATAGTACATGCGAGGCTCCCACATGTCCATTCCGTTCATAATAGCCCAAAATAGGTAAAAGAGTTGTAAAATGTTTAGTTGGTAGAAGAATGGGATGTCTAGCATCATATGGAAATGGAGACCGTTTCAACCTTCCTCCGACTTGTAAGATGCCAGTTTTCGAAAGAGGGCACAACTTTCTAAGCGACCTCATGAGACGTTTACCACATCTGCTGGAACCTCTTAGTGTACGGTTTTTAATCGTTCCAATATCGCCTCTGAAATGATGTTGCATCACTCGCACTGTCTCCAATTCAGCCTTTTGGATATTACTCGGCTGTAAGGGTTCCAAAGCCAAAACTTCCGTCATCCTACCGGATTTTGGCAGTAAATATTTTCTAACCGGTAGCAAAATCGCTATTCTCCGCCGGATCATCGTCCAACTGGCATAGCTGGCAAACGCACCGAACCATAAACTCGCCGTTTGGTAGTGGCGAACAGAAATCACGTCCTTCTTCAGCCATTCTCTAGGAGTTTTGCCTAATTTCTTTGGTACAGTTGGCCACTCTGATTGTTTCCGTTTCAGAAAGTCAGGTCCATGAAACCACCAATTTAGCTTACGTTCGCCACATGTGTTGGAACTGGTCCAACAGATTAATACCCAGTCTGTGTTCACTATCGAAAACCGATCGACAATGAAAAACAAGAACACCGCGTGGACCCTCGTGTATTAGTATCGGCCCTGAAAAATAGAGTGTACAGAGAGAGCACGTCAAGCTAGCGAGGCACGGAGCGAGTTGTGATTGTAGCCTCGGGACGTATACTGCAAATGGGATAGTTTGACTAAAACCATTTGATTGGAGGTACGCGAGATTTTTCCACCAAGACAGAACACATGACCCGCTTATCATCGCTTTCGACTCTAGCGTAAACTACTGATTCATAACTCAACTCAGCTGCATCTGAGACACAATGCAGTCTCATGTCCACAACAGTAAATGCCATCGGTATGAGGGGGAGTGGAATTTTCACCTGTTCTAACGAATGTATATCGACAATAAGGCTGTGTCATTCACTCATTTCCGCCTCATCCGTTATTGCATCCCAGTTCATATTTTTTATTGCAAACGACTGCAGCAGCAGCTTGGCTGGGAGCAGTACAGGGGCAACGAATCCCAAAGGATCGTAAATAGAGACTACAGAGGACAGTAGTGCTCTCCGAGTGCATTCAGCGTTGGCTTTTGTCAAACGAATGGTAATGTAGTCGACATAAACGTTCCACATCACTCCGAGAGTTGGATGCATATAATAAGGTTGCAGATCACGATTCATACAATCGGTCGACTGAACGGACAGTGCTCGATTGTCACTACTCATCCACTTCGTCAAATTGAGACCGCCTTTAGACGCGATCGCTCTAGAGTAGACTTCGGGCTTTTTCCACAGAGTCACAGCTGAACAGGCAGTTGTCAACGTAGAAACTCTCCTTCATAATCGATAAGGTTGAGTAGGGAAACCCCTTAACTCATTCTTCTATAGTTCAGAGAAACTGGCACAACTAGGGGAAGATTTAGCCCCAAACGGGTGAGCTGTCGTGCAAAATACGGCCAGTTCGAGGTGGAACTGTCCATTAGGCCACCACAAGAATCTTAGACACTCCCTGTCGCTTGTCGGGATCTTGACTTGGTGGAACATGGCTTCGATGTCAGCCACCACTGCTATACGTCCAACCCTGTTTCTCATCAAAACACCGACCAAACTGTTAACAAGGTCGGGTCCCCTCAGCGGTTGTTGATTTGTTGAAGTACCCTGATAACTACTTGCACAATCGAATACGACTCTGATTTTTCTTGGCTTGTTCGGGTGCGTGACGGCGTTGAATATACCGGAAACTCCTTCCCTAACCCGGTCTTTCTGTCTTAACGGGTTCGGCAAACCCCTTCATCAAATAATCTTCTACAATTGTAGTATATAAACAATACATTGCAGGATATTTCGTAAACTTACACCGAAGTGACATCAGCCTTTGATAAGCGACTGGGTGATTGTTGGGTATCGCGGGACTACCATACTTACAAGACAAGCTAATTTCATAATGGACGCCGCGTTTCAAGATAGATGGTTTCATCTGTTCCAGGGCATCTTTATCTTCAACGGACATTGCTAGACGACAACTATTTGGTTCCTAAAACTCTAATTCGTGCACACTTTAAAGGAAAGCGGATTCTTCATCAAGTTTACCTCATACAGCGTTAATGCACGACCCCTTCTGCTCTTCTCCATCAACTTGACCCAGTAATATCCAAACAAGCGAGGTACGTGTCGCGAACGGCTCCATCGGATTTCCACGTCGCTGTTCGAGTGTCCAGCGGACCTCCGGTACGTTCATTCCTATAAGTACTCCAATTTTACGGCCACGATTATCAGGAAGAGATATCCTGCAAGTGTTTCCAGCGCGTCAGCTGCCCCGAAGATGGTACTACTCCCTGAACCTGAGGCAGCTTCTTTACAGACCAAGCCTGATTCACGTGTATAGGTTTGCCATCATCTATCGGATATAAATCAATATCCGTTGATGAGGAGAGAAATCGGGATTCTTTTGTTACCCTTGAAACGTTAAGTATAGCCGACCTGGTCTGCAATTTTAGCTCTCTCAACAACTGCTCATCAACAAGAGTTGAGTCAGATTCAGAGTCGGATAACGCGCTGGTTTCTATCACCTTCTCAGAACTACGCAACCTTACCGGAACCACTCCCAGAGCTACTCGGCTGTTATATTAAGTCGTAGCGTTTACTGTTGCTCGTTCGGACGAAAGGAGTGTTGTATTTTCGTGATGCGACAGTGGGTGATGTTTAGATAGACAACCACCCAATCCACATTTGTCCCTAGACCTAAAGTTCATGAAAGAGTGGTTGACCTTGAGGCATAACTGACATAGCCTTTGCTTTGAGATGGTCGACAACCGTTCTGCAATGCCCGTAGCTGTGAATCGTGAACATTGGTCCATGTAATGATCACCGTCACATTCTTGGCAAGGCAAAACATACCCCCGTTTTGATTCGTCCATTACGTAAGTGACCAGCGACGCAACACGGTTTCCATGGGCCTTAGATCGTTCGTTTTTACAAGACCCATCACGTCTTTGGCTTTATTCTCCTGTGTACATGGTTTGTGCAACAGTTATCTCCGCGCAATTGCATACGAACTCGAACAAGTCTTTGGAAGTGGGTTCTTGAGGTGTTCGAAGTATATCAGAGGCTTTTTTGAACCAACCGAACCGTAGCGCGAGGCAACCGCCTAACTACCGCTGCCACAGTTACAGAAGCATACAGATCTGCCTCGTACTGCATTTGCTTAGGGTACTGAGGCAAGTTTTCATCTGTACTACTAGTTTGTTTAATGCATCTACACCGTTCGTTCTCACGGTCGGTTCACCAACTAGCTGACTGATGTGGGCCCGAGCTATTAGGTGCGGGCGACCGAACCTCGTCTTCAGTGTCTCCACAGCATCTCGGGAACCTTCTTCCGGCTACAGTACAACATAACTTTCGATTGCTTCTCTTGCTTTGCCGTCGCAGTAATGAATCAAACAAGACAAACGAGCCTCAGGATCTTGCACAGTGTTCAACACGCTGGACTGAAAACTGCGAATGGATAGCCAGTACCTTATTGGATCCTCATTAAATCTAACGACATCTCTTTTGGGGAGGTTTGACACAGAATTAAAAATCCTACCAAGGTCACTGAACCCCTGCCGGCGACTCAACAACTTGCTGACCTCGGTTGCACATGCCTCCGGCTGGATTCGATCGCGTGAGTTGCCATGCCGCATTCCACCATCACACCACTGAGCTACCGCTGCGACATCCGAAGGTCCTTTAACAGGAACATTAAGTGAGCTACACGCAGCATCATTGGATACATATGAGTCGGTATTTTCACTCTGCTTTTCGGCATAAATTATCTGACAGTCTCCACCAGGCTTATAAATTCTGATACCTGTGTCAGGTGGATACTGTACAGTGGATTTCAAAATAAATTTTCTAATACCCTTATGGGCAATTCGGCTGCTGCCAGCTTCTCAAATAGCGTAATATCGTCGCGAACACCATCTTGCAAATCACCGACAGTACATCCGTCGTTATTGTCGTTCATTTGGCGTGAGCCACTGGTCAACTTATGTTAAATCGCCAGAAGATTCGAATTATGCGTCCAGGTAGCCTAGTCTTACACACGGTCTAGGTTGGATATATGTGTATAATTTCGTGATGCTAGCTCCAGGGTTCGTACACCCAAGGTTTCCCCAGCCTTATATTAACACGGATCGGAAATCACAGTGAGAAGACGGTGAATCTGCAAACAAACTTTATGTAGTTATTTACTCACCGTACACAAGCGGACTTCAACGCAACGAATAAGGGCGCTAGGGAGCTGGACGTGAGAGAATCTTGAGCACAACCGCACGGCACCCGCCAGAGAGGACGAGTGTCAACGGAAAGTCCAGTCGACCTTCAGAATTCAAACAAGCGTCATATTAGTTGAGCGGCGTTCCCAACGGTAGTAGCTAAAACATTGTTATCCTAGTGAATGTAGCCTACAGTGGTAGAGATGGCGAAGATTCCTAATATACTTACAAGTAAAACTGCGATACCTACGCCAACACATTAGCTTTGATGCTAGTGGTTTTTAGTAAATTTACATTCACAAGGTAATGTGAGCCAGGACGGTGGTACTGGTGAGGCAACTCTCACGCCACGGGGAGTTTAGGATTTTGGGGACGTCGAAGGTGATCTCACTACACATTTTAGAACCTAATAATCGACACAGTATGTCCTCATGTTTTTCTGTTGTACAGATACGTTGTAGTGAACGTGTATTCAACGTTAATCTGTAGTCACCACAAATTCTCGATGTAATCCCATCAGCCTTCAATAGTGTCGTTATTGGAGTCGCCCAGTTTGAGGGGTCAACAGGCATTATTAGTCCTTTATCACACGTGGATTGCAATTCTTTGTGCACAGGTTCTCGCAAACCAAATGATATGACTTGCCTCTTAAGAAAGACTAGATCCCTCGAAGCTTCAGGCTTTACCTTCGGCATTCGCATTCCCCCTGTGGACTTATAACAGTCCAGTATTCTAATGAGCGATCGAAACTAGTTAACGCGCAAGGATTGAAGTTGAAGTGGTAATTATTACATGACTGCCTTGTTCACCTTTCAGGTCGCTACGTCAAAATCGTGCACGAGGTCTCAGAATCACCGGACAGTCAGACAAACAAAGAGGACGACTGCATTTAAACGTAACTCTATCATATCTTTGTACACTTATCCTTTATTGGTTATTGTAGTACTGCTGCGTGTTGCGTAATATATCTTTGGATACAATCTTTGTCTACTCTTCTGGTTGTATGCTACAGTATAAGTTGTCTACTGTCAACGTCGTTCAGCAACGTTAGTAGCGAAACATTAGAATGTAACAGTCGTAAAACCTTAAGTCCAAGAATAGAAGGACCTGAGTTTGAAACTAAAAATTTACATTCAATAGGACTAGCATCGGACAACTTCACCGATACGGTGCAGCAACCTACAAGAGGCAATGAATGACCAGTGATGCCACGAATGTTAACTTGTGTGGGTTACAGAACCCCATCAGGATAAAATACAGCCAGGTCTGCATGTGAAATTATTGATTCGACACCATTGGTGTCAACAATAAAATTGTGACTTTTGTCAGAAGCAGACAATAATGTTTTCAAAACATGAGAAGTGTTTCGGGGCAAAATAGACAGAGAAAGAGCAGAAATGTCATCAGTCAATGGTTGAACGTTCGAATTGGAATTTGTCGTTAAATGACATAAACGTCTAGACTTATATACCGACTGGATACGACCCACTTTGCCACAGCCGAAGCACTGCCCGTCTTTGTGGACACGAGTTCCTGGAATGAGTGAGTCCGCAAGATGTGCATTTCCCAAATTTTTGTAGGACTGAGTTCACATTACTTCCTTTAGAAAACTGAACGGATAAATCTAGGCACACGAAAGTTAGTATGCAGTTTGAACGTGTTATCTTGTTTCAGCCTTGGATTGTTGACTTCAGAATGATTGCACATAATCTCAAGAGTCTTCGTACCTTGTTTTACATCCTTATAATACTCACACACTTTACGAATAACCTGGAACCTTTGATCATGATACAAGAGAAGTTCTTGTAACTCTGGCAAGTTAATACCAGCGATCACGTAGCTGATCTTCTAATTGAATGCCGTTTTCACACCTGGCTGCTTGCGTTTGCAATTGTAGGACGAAATCATGAATCGACTGAGATTCAGACCGAATTAACACATTAAACTTGGCTCTTTCAATCGCCACAAAATTCACCCGTTTGAAGTGTTAAAGGAATATTTTCTCTAGCGTGGGATATTAACAACTGATTGGTGACTCCGGGAAAGCCAAGTTTTTGACAAGGGCATAAGGGCATGCCGATGAAATGTAGAACGAATGCAACCTTCTTCTTCTCGTCCGAACCAGATTTTGTGAGGCACAACATTTCAAACCTCCACCTCTCGAGCATTCGAATTAAGGGATAATCGATCCATTTCAGTAATCATTGTGAATTGTGCGAAAGCGCGACGCCAAATGTTGTAATTAGAATTGAACTATGTGGAATGACCATCGAAAATATAAGAATCGCAAAACACTATTAGACACAACAACACAGAACGTATATTACCGGATCGTACGTATCAACCAGTTTGTACAGGATATTGACATAGTAAAACAATCACATAACAGAAGGAGACAAAGCATGTCAGTCATGTTCAACACACTTTGTGACAATATTTTTCTGCATAAGAAGTATGTTTTGCTCAACTTGTCGGAATCGGTGAACAGAAAGACAATCAAAATGTCAGCTCTTTGTACAGCGGATATATCTGAAGAGGTAATCATTGCGTTTTGTGTACCTGGAAATACATGTCATAACAGTATGCTGAGAGGGAAATGCTCCGTCGTAAACCCGTAGCTGCCGTAAGTTCGAAAAGGGAATTACTGGGGCAGTAACTAAACCCAAATGTCTCATGATCAAATGGGAAGACGGGTCATAGTCCAGTAAGCAGCGAGCGCCTGTTTTTGAGTTCGAGCAAAACAAAGTTTTGCAGAAACCAGAGGTCTCAGAATGCACAAAAACTGGATGTTCATCTTGCTCTGGTACAACGTCTATTATCGTAGATGACGCCTGGGAGAAAATGGTCATACAGTAACATTTGTGCCGAGAAAGTTTAACAAACGACATAGATCAGCTCCATAAGCATCAGTCCACAAAAACTTGTAGTGGACAACTGGGTATGCGCTAGACCCTCGTCCACTAACAAGTTAGAACGCCCTTCCTGAAGAGCAATCGGAACGTAGTCCCAACAGGCAATGAACTAGAGAACACAGCAAGGTTTGGAAACAAACCGTATATTTCCAGCAATGTTTGAAAATATGATAAGTAGTTAGCTCTAGCCTAGTCTGGGACCAACGGCAGCAACAAAGAGGAGGAAGAAAAGAAGCGCGAGATGGGCCACAGCCCACTCGGCGGCGCTCGAAAGCGCGCCAGGCGAAAAGTGCGTGGAACCTTCGAGTGCGTTAAACAACGCTCGAAAAGGTTCGGGTAAACGATCTTGAAGAATAGGATAATAGACGAGTCGTTAAGAAAAGGGCAAGCATTTGCTGTGTGCAATTAGTTGCACGACTGAAGAAAGTGGCACTGAGTTCGTATCAGGCCTCCTATAGCAGGCGTACATAGGATCATGCGTACAGAGCAAACAAGCTGGAAAATACGGTTGCAGCCGGGATCCTTAGGGAAGCAACACGATCGCTGGTCACTACAAACTTATCCTGGGAGATTATCAAAAAGGGATGTTCTGGTTTTCGAGCGACATTTGAAATAAAGTAGAAGTACTATTTGAGCGAATCCGTAAGTGAACGCAACTCATCAGCAGTCTCCGAAGTGAGGGCATGAGACAGAAATGAAAGTCGTTCGGGATAACCTCGCAACCTTACTACTGAGGAGGTCCCAGAAAATGAAATTCGATTCTACTACTGTCTTTTACAAAACGGTGGTCTATTTGTCCATGCGAATACGAAGGCTGTGAACAGTTGAGCATGACGTTTATTTTATAACGATCAAATCTTCGGCCACTTTCCAATAATCACTAACCATCGGCTCGTACTGACAGTATATCCATATCAAAATACTCTGCAGTCGCTTTCCTGGGAACTAAATTAATTAGTTCGTGTGAAAGAAATCTTTTTCAAGTTTAAATAATATAGTCACTAGTAGGGAATTGTGACATGAATTTGTTTCGTAAACTTTCTTCATTCATAAACTTGTGAATAACACGAAAGCAAAATGAAACAAAATTTAATTGATATTGCCAAAAGTACAAATCGAGCTGAATCGATAGGGATATTGACAGCCAAACCCACAGCAAGCAAAGATAGGCAGTCGATTGTCATTATGCACACAGAATTGTCTGCAGATGGCTTATCAATAGGGCTTTGGAATACATAACGTTCACCAGGACCATAAATGATGATGTACTACTGACGTTGTGTTCTGTGGTCGAATAACGCCTTGCTATGGATGAAGTTTCGTTTCGTCCTTGCACAATGTCACTCATTTGCCGTCGGGCTAATGCAACTCAGCCACTTGGTGGCATATTACTTGACCCTGGTTTCAAGCATTTGTTCCGCATCTGCAACAAAATTGCTAGATACACTGACTGATAGAAAATATATAACTTTACCCTTTGACCAGAAGTACAGGCCATATAATCGTTTGTGACAATAGAACGAATTTCTCCACAAGAAATGCGTGTTTCGACGTGGCATTAACAATATTTCCAAAATGTTCATCAAACTGTCACTTTTAAAAAGAATTTTGATGTAGAGAACCATTTTCTAGAAATTTTCAGTTACACTTTCAGAGGAGTAAGTATATACCACTGTTCGGATAAAACATTCCGGGGAGTTGTTAGCATAAAGGGTTTCATGTAGTTCTCTGTGCTTAGCCGGCAATCTATATTCAGAGCGTATGCTTGACACTATGTGGAACAACGCACGTGCTAGTGACCTTTTATGTGCAATAGGGACAAATTTCATGAGATTCACACACTATCCTATACATAGTGACATATAGCACTCCCAGTAATCAAACTGTTCAAGTTTACCGTGTCACGTGCTATTTTATTGAGTGTAACTTCTCTGAATACAGCTCTAGATTGAGTTTGACGTCTACTTGCTCTGTTGTTCTGTACTGATTGTTGGGTAAATCAATTGTGGTTACTGGGCATCTTAGTGAAATCTTTGCAAGTTTATCCAAACGTGTTTGTTTATCGTACATTCAAAACAAGTTCGTTTTTATCCAAGAATTTGACAGACTACAGAAGTGGATCTAGCATGACCACTTTTTGATGAATACTTTCTCATTCAGACAGACTTTTTTACTCAGACCTCATCAAAACGAAATACTAGCCTAGACTTTTGTTTGTTTCATAAACCACCACTATCCCGACCAGGATTCGAACTTCCCAAGGTAAGGTAAATGCTTTAGTCATTGTGTCACCGCGTTCGTGGCGTCAAATTAGGTACGACTGATTAACACATGCAAAAATTAAACTACAATCGGTTATGCTCGTTGTTTGGGCTATTCAGTCATCTCGGAAGCTGACACAGAGAATATTCATCTGAGTTCCATTAAGTTGTCTCACCTATAGGACATTTCAGTCAGGTTAGAAGTAAAATTTTGCTTAACCTGTTGAGCTGCGTTTCTGATTATATTTCATTACGGGTTGTAGCCCGGGATGAGAAAGCTACTCATTATGGCAAACGAAATATATGACTCCATTTTAATATGCATGTTTAAACTGGTATAAATCAACATATAGACAATAACGCCCAAACAAAGTTCCTTCTCCTGTAGTGGATCTAAACGCTATATACAGTACGGGTGTGAATATGAAAGTAAAAGGGTGATTAAAAAAAACATGAAAACAACTGACTCACAAGAGTTCGTCAAGGTACGTCGTTTAGAGTTCCACCACACGGAATGAAGTATCCAATCGATGCGATCTGTCGTATAGTTCCCAGGTAACTTTATAGGTCACAACGAATATAATTCCGATGACAGATGAGTTTGGAAATGTGCTGAAATAAACGCGGATTCCGTTAGCCATTAACTCTCCCAAAAATCTGTACACGCGCGACACTGAACGTAGAGAGAGAACACAGGGCTCGCGACCTTGGAAGTGTAATTTGTATTGTTAATTGAATCAACTCACATGATTTAAACGAGTGTACATGCGAAATTGAAGAAGGTGAAAAATACGAAAAACAATGAAAATTATGCAGTACAAAATGCTGTACAAAACGCTACACTCCATTCGGTAACAACCTACGAACTTAACATAAGGTGTGTTGCGTGCAATCCAAACCTAGTCTTCTATCTGCGTACATTACCATAAAAACTCAAGAAGTTCGTTAATAAGTGTTACGATCGTTTACTCTCTGTATGGACTATTACTGTTTCCAGGATTAATTGGTACAACTGTCGGCAATTCTGTTCCAGGTTTACATGACTGAGACGTTTGGAAAATGACATACACCATATTTGGCCGCTACCTGTGTAGCCGTAAATTACATCTCGGTGGAGCATAGTCAGTGAATTCAACAACCGGATTTGTCGAGAACAAACAATGTTCATAAACTGTGTTGAGAACTAAGTGGAGTGTTCCGACCGTAGTTGATGTTATTAAATCATGGAGCTGAAATACAATCCAACAGTGGGATGTTTTACTAGAGAACTGGTCACTGACGTTATAGAAAGAGCTAACAGATGCGCATAGAAAGATCTGCTGAAGCGCTTGTCACATCTGTTTTATATCAAGTCAAGTAAACGTGATTTCAACGTGATCCAGTGCGACAATTATATGTTGTGTTACGTAAAATGAAATATAAAACAGTGTGGATAGCGTAGTATTTCCATTCCAGAACATCTACAACAAGCTCTGCCGCTGGGAAATGAGGCAGTCTAAATAACAAAAACATTTTACCGGAAATAAGCAAGCAAGTCAGTATGCCTATACCTGCAAGAAATTGGACGAGACAGGAAAGACCGGCTGTCTGTTAATGATAGCAAGGATGGTGAATGGGAACTATACGTACAGTAACTGGAAAAGATTTGCCGTAGAATTGTGTTGTCAGGTGATTACATCATATCATTGTCGACACAGTCAACGTCCAGATGGTAAACACTGTCAGCATCCTGCTTTCCACTTCGCCCACCAGTAGAATACTCGTTTTGGGGGCAAAATAACTCAGAAGGTCGCGCTAGTTTACCTAAATCCTATGAAGTAAATACGTGTGCATATATACAAATCACGGGGGCTACATTTGAGCCTTACGTACTTACACAAAAGGGTTGATAAGAAATAACCCACGTGTTTCCGAAAATCCCGAGCATAGTTCATGGGGTCTAATGGATCATGTGAACCTTAAAACAGTTCACCAGGGTGGCGGAGAGTTGATGCTTAAACCAGTTGTGCGTTTGGTTATTCTGAGACCTTCCTCAAGAACTGATATGTTGCTGAACGAGTTAAACGGAAGACATTCTGCCCATTTGTGTTTGGATTCTCAATCTACTAATGATGCATTCAGCTGTTGATGGAGACGCTCAACCAGGTCGTTCAAACAGATGTCATGAGCAGTCGTATGTATGTCAAATCACAGAAGAAGTTGCACTAGAATTGTGCGCCTCTGTCTGTAGTAACCACGGAAGATACACTGAACATGACTATCCAATAGTGGATAAACAGATTACTAGCGGTTTTGTTAGTGGTATCTTATACGGGGATAGATACCGACCAACAAGTGGAACGGTCTACGCATGTAAGCAAGAAACTGATGCTCTCGGAGGATGGTATTGAGCCAAAACTATTCGTTGTATGTAAGTGAATAGGTGAGCAGACAGTATAACGGTGGACCATATTACGCTGGTATTGCGGACAGAATTTCGTCCGGTTGTGCATGCCCTGGTTTATACTAAACGTAACGTTGAAAAATTAGCCTGTGAGTGATGCATATACTGGAATGTGAGAGCCAATGTAAGAGGTCTGCAACAAGACAGTGGAACAAATAGTCAAGGATTTGGCGTAGATATATTCTACATGATACTGAAAAGAGCTTCCGGAAGGGGGATCCTGGACAATCGGTGTAAGGGAAGGGATCCAGGATGAGATAGCTCTTCGTCGTTGACTAGTTCTTGTGTCACTCTCTGCTAGCTTATGTAGGAAAAAGTTTTTGATCTGTCAGTTCCGTGAAAAAATGACTCAATAAATTTTGAAAATACCGAACTGGTAGGTAACGCGCGAGTTGTTCCATGTCGACTGCACTATAGTTAGCGCCAGCAGGGGAAAGCTTTTGAGCAGTAAACAAGTGACTTTGTACAATGTCTTACTGATAAGTTGTTGGAGAACTCCATCAACTACATTTGGTAGAACGTAAGTTGAAATGTACCATCGAGTGTTCGGATGGGTACCAGAATGTACCAGATGAATCATTCAACTGAGCGTTTGCTCGGCTGCGTTAAACATCAGTAGCTCTAGCACATTGAAGTCCACATCTTCCTTGATCTGCATCGGAGTTTGGTTTGTGGTAGAAAAATATACGAACAATGTGGTATAAAGCAGTGATAGTAGTTAAGCATGCAGATAAAAAGCCGAAGTGTTTTAATGGAAACAGGATCAGGGCAATCTTTCCAAAAAGTCGATGAGACAAAAAGATGTCGTCAGTGAAGTGTCAAACAACGCGAATCACTGACAATTATATCCAGTACATTAAACGGTCAGTCTCCATGGTAATTAACGTCCAAGCAGACGAACAACCTTTAAAGAAGTGGTGTATTGTTCGAAGTAAGTTTAGTCTTGTTGCGAAGCAGTAAAATAAGCGCACGCCTTACGTCGTTATTAATAAACACGGTTTATGTAACTAAACCAAAAAATCGGGTGATGGACAGTGCAAGTCGTATTTTCAAAGGCCGTGCGATAAGTACTTTACCAAGACGGCACTTTGGGCACAACTTATAGAAACTACGTAATTATATAAATAGTATAAAATAACAACTGTTTGCGAGAAACGCTACAATACACATGGAG
>JTDE01005824.1:8941-30951 GCA_014338405.1 Paragonimus skrjabini miyazakii
ACCACTGGGATAACTGAATTGTATGTTCTCGCGATAGAACTAACCAAACGACGGTGAATAAGTTGGCATACATCACCACCCCTAAAGGAAAGACGAAGAAATACCGGCTTTTTGGACATAGTGTCGGGTCCAATTCCTATGTCAATGGGCTATTTAAATCTTGCAAGTCTTACACGTCATATTCTAATGAAGCAACATCAATGCGACCCCACAACGACATTTCGCATTATCTACTCAACGTCACACAGGCGAACAATGCGTTATGCTGAAGCTGTTGCAATCCGAAAGTTCAAACCCGTGTTGTGTGTTCAAAAACAACTGTTTGTAGGGTTGTCATTACCTTGGTAGCGACAATGATTGTGCACTCTGACAATTGACTTTCTCTGGTATCTTGTTCGTTTTCTCAGTGATATACAGATGGTCTGTAGTATGCACTCGTAAAGATGCAGCGAAATTTGTTCGGACATAAATCGTGCAATATCAGCCTACTGTCTTCTGTATTCGAAGCCTGATAATCGTTATGAAGTACAACGGACGATTGGTGTTGAGCATGAGATTGAGTAGGAAATTTGAACGCGGTGTTTTTATATTGCTGTGATAATGATTTGATTAGTTTACGAGATTTACTGGTTCTGTTGAGAGCTTTTTAGTTCTAACTGCCTAAAGCTGGTCAAATGTTGGAACTGCAATTCATGCTGCACAATCCTCCATTTCAGTGATTACTCTGGACTTAACCGAACATACTTGTGACCACACACAGTGTCGAGCTCGATTTCAACTGAAATATGTTCATATCAATGAACATGGTGATTCGTCACCGTCTGCCGTGATTACTGATTGACATGATGTTGATTTGCTGAAGTGTAATGTTTCTCTGACCCCAGGTTGTTGACTTACTGAACTCTGGATATTTGGATTCAGGTCGTAACGCGTCATCCATTTTCTTCATCATCTGAAATTTCGACTGTCTTTTCTATCTTTTGTTCTACATCTCAACCCATATTGTTAAATCGTTACATTCGGTTAATCGAAACGACAGCCTCTGTATCAACGAACAGTTTCCTTTGTGCTGTTTAACAGACGTTGATTCATGTTTATTACTTGTACTCAACGTTTTCATTGGTCTCCTCATGAACTGCGAATTTCTGTTAATTATTGTGTTGCTCGTGAATAGTAGAGTTAGCTTCTGAAAGCATGGCCGAAGTTCTAGTCCCTGTCGTGACAGGGATATGCACTGCTGACAAGCTGTAACAAGAGCAAAGCTGGAGTATGGCGCTTCCTTTTGAAAGGGCATGCCTGAGACGTCCACGGAAACGTGATAGCTGCGATCAATTGTGAATGATGTTCAAATTGTGATTAGTGTTGTCGCATCAATGACAATTTCCGACTGTCTGCAAATGAGACTTTAGGTTCGGATGGTTCAGTGAGTCTTGCCAGCCTGTAAGGTCATTTCTCGTTTCCAAGTGGTCCAATAAACTGCCCTGCTATCTAATGAGCAGCTCGCCCTTTGCCAAACTGCCCCCGACTTTTCTTCTTATTGGTTCAAAGGCTAAATTGTTCTTAGTACGCCGTTCATCTCACACACGTTCAAGTCGCGTAGTATTTTGGACCGCCTCGGTTGCACTGTCTAGTGTTCACCTGACACCATGTAATATTCAGCCCGCTGGTTTTGTACAATCAAGGTTTCCATTAAGAATCACAGCTGATGATTGTTATGCTTATCTTCTTTAATATTATTCTATTTAGTACCGTGTTGAACCATCGCCTTCCCTGCTATATTCAATCTTTGATATCTGGATCGTTTGATTTATTAGTCATTTACACTATTTAGCGTTAACCATTCGTCTCATCAACATAGGTTCGTTGCTCACACTTGGTAGTAGGACGTGGCCCTGCCAACCACGCGTTCCAAGTCGGTTCGGAGATCATGCAAGATCAACATAGGACTTGATGGTTGTTAATTTCGAAATCACAACCTTTGGATGGTTAAGTGATCCAACCATTCCCGGTTCAACTCTACATGTGTCGAATTTACTTGTCCGGAAATTTCAAACGGATGAATGCAGAATGCTTCGGATTACATTTCCCGTTCTTGGCTTGGGAAAACGCGGACCCATTCTACTCTGTTTGTGACCTGTGCCTAAAGCTTCCTGATATCCTCAGCATAGCTGTTGAAGCTAGCATATCACTGTCTACGGCTAAACACCCGAAGCCCCCTCTGTCAAATTCACTGCCGTACAATCAAACTGATTTACAGCAAACGAGAAGCTTGGATGACCATGAAAATGTCTTCGACCGAATCCGATCGGGAGTCATACGCTCATATTGGAACTCGAGGTATGGCTCCCATTCGGGAAGATAGCATCTGTCACCAGCAATGCCTCACAAGTCATTTTTTCTCTGATTCTGAAAGCTAGTTCCGTTTCGTGTTTTCTATCTGCAAAGGAAAAGCGAGTGTTCATCAGCCGATCAGTCCGTCGGGGTTTACCAATACCAACGAGGAATCCGCTAACGTGCTAGCTGATTATTAGGATAGCATCTTCACGTCATCTTTTGTAGCGCCGAACAAAGTCCTAATCATAGTTCTTTCAAATGGTATGTGAAAAGTAGCCACGTCTCCATCGACTATATCACCCAAACTGCGTAACTTTTAGGATAGTTTCCCAGGACCGGATGGAATCTCTCCTGTTGTCTAACTTAAGGGTGCCGAACAGCTTGCTAACACTGGACATGTTTTTCACTAAGTTGTTCGAACCAGGTACCGTTCCCGTGGGCCGGAAACTGATGAATCTAACCCCTACATTCAGCGGTGGTCGCTATAACTACCCTACCAACTACACACCAGCTGTCGTTCTTACTAGCGCAAAGTGCTTGGAGCATTTGGATATGATGTCCTTTCTAACTAATCATCTTCCGAAAACCTTCTGATACTCAGCAGGGCTTTCGTAGAGGGCGCTCATGCGCAACAAACCTCTTTGGACACTGTCAGCCGGTCATAGTACAGGAAAGGATGTTGTGTATCCTGAGTTACTTGGGGCGTGCGATCGAATAAACCACGCTGTGTTACTCGTTAAATTACACGACCTTGGTGTGCACGGCAACCTGTTTCAGTGGCTTCATTCCTACCTCGTCAATCGCCGTTACCATATTCCGGTCAATCCTTGCTTATCTCACTCCTATTAAGGCAAAAGTGGGGTTTCCTAGGACTCGAGTCCTGGACATCTCTTTCCCATTCAGACAAATGAAATGACCTCTCTAATTTCCTCTCTTCTGTGGACTATCATCGATTATATCAAGCTTTGGTGATTTGAACACTTTATTTGCCAGATCTAAGACCAACCCTCACGATGACAATATCGAGAAGCGTAAGATAATACATATTCGACACATCTGTAACACCACCTATCATTTTAATGGAATCATTTCTCCGCCTGTATCTAATGGGAAAGATTGAGAAACATTAATTTCCAATACTCGTTTTAGTTCACCAAGCACTGAAGCCGGTGCAAGGAAGCCAGCAGGACCTTGGTACTCCTCATACGGCTCTTTGAAATGTTTCACACCACATACTTGAAGCTTCTCTACAACATCTTCAATTGATCCCATCTTGAGCAAAAGCACTGAACCCCCCCCCCTATTTCTAGAAAGATAAGGTCCTAATTGAGACAGTTCAAGGAAAAAAGTCATCCTACGAGTAAACACCAAGCCCCATGAGAAAAAACCTAACGAAGTATGTTCGCACCAAAGGTTTAAATACTGTGGGGTGATTTGTTGTTTACATTCCTAATTCCCAAATCGGCTAATCGCCTATGTAGAGCTCTATATAGCATCTCTATGAATATTGTTTTGAGGGATCGAGCCCTCAAACTGGAGCTTCGGCACAGCTGTTTAGAATGTCTGTATGGTTTTATCTCGTTGCGTATTTGTAAAGTTTGGAACACGCTGCCTGATTGTATTGTTCCTGTAGATTCGCTGACAGCTTTTAAAGTTCGTTTGGATCGATTTTTCTTTTCGTAGCTCAGATACTGCACCAGTTCTCGATCTCAGGTTTATCGTCTCTGACGCCGTGGTTGATTGTTTTGAGATATGAAACACCTGAAAACTATGCTTCCTATTTCTGTGAACCATCCACTGAACCCATCGAAATGTCAGCAAAAATAGACAAACCATGTACTCACAAATTTGAGAATTGACCTTAGGGGAAAAACAATGAGATGCACGTATACATATCAACTTTGGAATCGACTGAAAGCTGATACGGAAAGCCCCCTATCCGTTTTCACTTGTTACAACTACGAAGATGACTGAATAACGTAAACTTACGACTCCTGAAACTAAGCTATGCATAGGATCCATTACTGTAAATCATCATCATCGTTACCCCCAACGCCTTCGGCAGTAATAACAGTAAAGTAATGGTTGGCATGAATGAAAAGCCACTATACAACAATAACACAGAAAAGAACAAAGTTTAAGTTAGTGACGAGAGAAAACATATATGCATATGGTTCTCATGTGATTCACCAAAGCGACATGATAGTTAGACTGAAAAGTAGATAACAGAGTAGGCGTCATCCAGATCACGTTAGTGAGCTGGGTAACAGCCAAACCGCAGGGTACGTTGAACGCTCTTGTGCAAAACGAAGTGACTCAACAGTTTTACATCCGCAAAAATGTTTATCATTAGAATTAAAATATTTCATAAAATAGAACGCGTTCTTCAAGTAAAATTTAGCACCGTGAAAATCACTCCGTAAAACCAGCTCAACACTGAGGTCTTCTCGTGTTTGCATACACTTATGACATCATCATCATCATAGACAGTAATACATAAAAGGTTCACACTGATGCTTAACTGCCACACAACCACGATGAAGAAGAAACAAACCCTGTTTGGGAAGAGAGAAGAAAAAAGGGGGAGGGGACCTAATCACTAGAAATAGCTACGTCTATATTCGAACATACAACATCAAGGTGCCTACGCCTTGCAAACAAACAACCGAGCTGTAAGTGAAAGTAGGGCATCATCAGCAAGACAGCTTTCTTGCCCCGTGCCATTAAGTGCTCAATTTCGTAGTTACTTCGCGGTCGAAAAGTGGGTCTGGCGCTGTTACAATTCGGACTGATCAGTCGAATTGGGGGAGTACTTGATCATTCCAAAGTGAACGCCACTTAACGGTACAGCAAAACCTAGATAAGTTCGTGTGTCAGTGATTTACACGAACGCTCGACATAGTGATGACCGTAGTTGAGTGCTAGTTGTGGAAGTTATGCGTATTGATATTATTAAAGTACAGAGTTAAAAGTATATAATGGGTGGCTGCGTTGCTGGAGCGCACGTTATGATTAATCTGTATCAAACGGAATCCGCCCAGTTCAAAGATCATGAAAATAAGTCTTTCAATGACTTGCTATAATAACATTGTATCACCAAAGACCGCGCGCAAAGTGCATTCAGAAAGAAAAAGTGGCACAATCGATATCGCAGACCGAACAAAAAGGTTTCGCGTCAAGAATATGCACAGTAGAACTTCAAACCAATGAGGAGAATCGAGACGATTCAAACCACTAGAGTCGGAAGAGTTAATTAAGTTACATAAAAATGTGCTTTCTAAGATCACAGGATATTAATTTCCATAGATCTGAATGTATACCGTTTGCGTAATGAAATTACTTCGTTTTAGATTGTACAATCTTACCTGAGCTGAAGAATTAAATCGCGCATAAACCCTAATGTTACCATGATTACACAGTGTAATTAGGAATCCTACTGGCTGACGGACAACACATGAGTAGATCTTTAAAAAAAGATACTTGTCGGTCTCTATCAGTGATTCAACACAGGTGAGCTGACGGCAGGAAAAGACTAACGCAGGCGACATAACTGCATATCCCGACTTATGTAATCACTTATTATATACAGCAGACAGATGACCTGCGGAATAGAGTTATGAGCGACTGGCTATATCTGAAAGCGGATTAGCCTGTAACAGTGGCCACAGTCAAAGGACATCAAATGTGTCGATTCGACTAATATCAATCGAGTAGAAATAATAAGCTGAAAACACGATGTACGCATAGGATTCAAGAATCAAACCATTCGAAAATAGGGTGGCTAAAACAATTTGAATCAAGATTTCGAAATGAACATAATGATGGATAATGCACAACATAAATAAAGAAATTTACTTGCCCTTTTCTTTTTGCAACTTGGTTCGTCGTTTCGATGCTTTCTGTGTTTACGTTTTCTTTCCTCATGATTATGCTTGCCAACCTTGCTCTTCTTTTTCTCCTTTTTATGACCATGTTTCTTGGAGTTCTTTCGGTCTTCCTGTATTTTCTTCACGACACCTACAAGACATTTGATCTTGTTGATGCTGCCAAGTGATGGGGACACTTCTTCATCGGAGACGGCTGCTTCACTGCTGCTGTAAACAAGACCAAGGCTGTCGGAGCCCGACGGCGCATAACAGCTAGAAGCAAGGTGACCTAAATTATTCAGCCAACGGAAGATGGGGAAAACGATAAGTGTGACAGACATTGTGAGGGTATCCGACTGTATTCTATGTGGCTGCATTGGACGCTAATACAAATTGTTTTTATCCGGTAGAACTGACATGATATATTAAGTTCAGGTATCAAGGCCGATGGAAAACCAAACGACAGAAAACGAATAGCACTTAAAAGAAGGCAACGTCACATAAAAAGGCGCCAATGATTGCGATTTCATATACGACCCAGAAGCATGTTCACCTACAGGCAAGCGTAATACATTGGGTTACATTCAGGAAACTAGTAAAACCCTAGGGAATCAAGCCTTGTCGTCACAGGAAATTGGTTTAACAGAAGTCATGAAAGGACAGCTAATTGCAAAACGTTTCTGAGGAACATAGGCCTATGCAACGAGGTAAACACACACATATCAATATGTTATACTCATTAGTTTCAAAAGTATCCCGGTGAGCAGTGTCTTTGTTTATATGGTGCCACCATCACTCGTGTAGTATTACGAAGACAGTAGCATAAAATCATTGGCACAAACCTTTGTGCAAAAAGGATTGCGAATAATGAATTGTAATCTTTCATATAGGGCTGAGGTCAGGATAGGGGAGATCAGCAAACGCCACCTGGATGTCTGCTACAATAATACTGATTAGGTCATATACAAAGTACAAAACAGCACAGATTAACTAGTGTGATATGTTAGCAAACGGACGTCCGTAGATCGACGAACAACCGGGATGATTTTAAAATGCTGAGTATGTAGTTCGTCAACATTGCGAGATGAGAAAGCTTCTTTTATAATCCTCAATCATAAATATGAAGGATTTGAGCATACACAATGTGCGGGTAACGAGAATAATGGAAACTGTCAACGACAGAATGTCACCACAGAAGGGGGAATATTATCAGACAAGCAGAAATGCCAGTTAACATGGTCGCGGCCGCGTTACAGGACGAAGCAGATTGGCACTGATAACCGTCTAACGAAGAGGAAGAAATATTATGGAATGCATTGTTCACAAACCGTACCCGTATCATGGAAGCGGAACTCTAATCTTACGCATTACAAGACGCCCACCTAATACAACCCTGCCCCGACCCTTTATGAAGAAGGTGTGATAGTTGGAGAAGTGGTCATTCGCCCTCCAAAGTCTGGAACACTGAGAAATTTCCAGCGCCCCCAGGGAATCCATGACTGCTCCCTTCTTGAACAGTGTCGCGCGATGTGTGCACTAACTACTGAGGATTTAGGCTGATATCAGGTTAACCAAAACAACTGAACAGTAATTTTGCGAGGTGCACCGATCAAGTCTTCACCGTCCGTCAGCAGCTGGGACAATGTCATTTCCAGAAAAGGCCAGTGTAAGTTGTGTTTTTGAAATTCAGCGCAATCTTCGATTCTCTCGACAAAGCAGTTGTCTGACATTCTTCGTTAAAGAATGAGGTATTTGTGGAAACGCGTCCAATCTGATAACTCCACACGATCAGAACTTGAGTAGGGTTGGGGGTTATGGCAAATTATTACCATTCATTCCCCTCTCCAAGAGTGTGGCAAGGCTGCCTTATTTCGTTTTTTCTTCATCTCTACAACTGACGATGTCCTGCGCAAAGCTCTGGGAAGCCTCATCAAGGACAGGACTTCCCTCCCCCTCCCCGAAGCAGAAGCTCAAAGGTAAACAATGCCGATAACATCATCTTACTAGGTGACAATGTACAGACAGTGGAAGGCGTTCTAGGCGGCTTGACGATCGCGATATGGAGTTTTTGCGTCCTCTAATTGCAAAAGGCTTCTCCAAAATCGGCAGAGGTCTGTGCCTACACTCACTCCGAATGATAACGGACTGCATTCAGTATAAAGTTTTGGTTACCTTGGAAGCTGGCGGTGATGATGAGTAAGAGATCTTCCTACGTACCACTGAATTCCGGTTGGTATTTGTTAATCTGCGGTACCCGTGAAGACGGCGTAGCATGTGCTTCTCGTTAAAGAGAATGAGGTGCGACGTAATCGTGAGCTCAATAATGCTCTGCGATTGCAAAACCTGGTCACTTTAAAACGACGATGTTCGTAGGCTATCTGGTTTTGAAAATCACTTCCTGAGTATGTGTGGCGACAGCATGACGTGAGTAATGGTGAAGAACAACAGTGTTGTGGAAAGGTAGCCTGTCTTCAAGTTGGACACGTCTTACACAAGGTTTTCCAGTAAGTACCACATCAAGACTTACTTACACTACCTGGGCGTGATTGAAAAAAGTGGCAAACTGGGCATTCCAAGACCTACCATACCCGTAAGAAGAAATTGGCACAAAGTTTCGCCCCATTCGGCTTTACTCCATAACCCGGACGAATACGAAAATATACCGATTTTGTTGGCTGCAGACGGTGAGGGAGATGGCTGTAAACCGTGGTCGTCAATGATGGGAGTGTTCCTGTTTGTTTTCGTGGTTGTCTTCAACCAGTATTAATTCAGGTTCTTTCCAGTGAAAAAAAGATCCAGAGTTGTGTGCAGTGCAAACCAATAAGAAAGCTCTTTTCATCTCAATATTTCCCGTTTTAAATTTGGTTATGTATCTTCTTTTGCTAGCTCTGTTTGTTTCAAGGTGTTGAAATGTCATTCAGCCTATTTTTATGTGTGTAAATAACACGATATGCTGCGCACATGGTTGTCAGGAAGCAGGTATTTTGAGGGCGTTTTTTTAACATGTCCACCTCAAAACCGATTTAATTCGAAACCTTAAGGCTGTCTGGCCCGTACAGAACCGGTGGCTAAATTTCGTTTGTTTATTCAACATGGAACGTTGTTCTGCCTGCTCACACTTGGAATGCTACCCTACATAATATATTCACTAGCAGATACGATGGTGTCAACGACAGAGCAGCTCGGAATCCAATAGAAAGGAAACCTAACGGGTGAAACGTACTTTTCCCGTTGAGAATTTGAATAAAGATAGTAGGCTGATATTGCACGATTTACGTATGGACAAATTCCGCTGCATCTTTACGAGTGCATACTACAGACTATTTATATATCAGCATGTCCCGTTAATTGGCGCGCACATTCACGCAACAGGTGTGAATCAGAACCCAAATTCCTCCACCGTAAGTTGGAATGCAGCTTGGGCGAACTGCGTTCCAGACACAACGCTAAGCAATATTTCCACACCGACCTTATGAGTGCACAAACTGACTCGGACAGTTGGTCACCCACGGAACTGGCATTGTGCTCGTGACGGTTTCTACCGCTGCTACTACTCGCGTATTGCATATATTCAAAGGTTTCACATTCACGAAGAGGAGTATAAACGAAACGACCACACTTCGTGGTGTCCCCATAATCCTAAATTTCATATTCGGGCTAAAGTTGTAATGGAATTACGTTGCCGAGAAGTGTTCAACTGGAGGCTAAACAGTGGGTGTTACAATCTCGATAAAGCTCAAACCACAGAGTTCAAGCGTGTATCGCGAAAACCTGTGTGAAACACGAAGCATGATCCCACTGATGGATGAACATCCTAATATAACTGCTAGGAAGAAACAAGCATAGATCAGCAGTAGTTCCAATTTGGTACGCGGTTGACAAGGATGGGTTTTCTTTACACTGTACACGTTTGATATAGGAAAAAAGATGCATCTGAAAGCCTACATAAAAGTGTTTGATCTACTCTACCGCCTGTCACAAAGCCGTAAAGATGAGCCAACGAAAAGACATGCATGGTCAATGAACCTAAACAAAAATGTGGCTCGAATCTACTATATTCCATTGAACCAGATGACCCAAAAGAACAAGGTTAACCCAAAACCGCGTAAATCGCTAGCTGGCCTTTGGAAGACGAACGAACGCGACTTACCATGCAGGCGCCAAAACAGGTTAATACGATCAAACACTTTAGAAAGGTACCGTGAATATGCCCGGTTTAGTTATGAGAAGCGCGTAGCAAACAAGCTTGTTTTCAGTGTTTCATCACCAGGCTAGAAAAGGACCATTTTGTTTGTTGAACTGCTGAGCGGCAGAAATGGTACAAAATGCCACCAAACAAAGCGAATTACTTTGGATCAGACGGAATAATGGCCTACATTACTCCCTACTATGTATCCACCCTTGTTGCTATCATTTGTTTTCTCTAATTACCGTGGCGCCTACGCCTACCACATTACAATAGGCATAGCAGTTAAGATGACGATGCTGTCCAGAACTTCGTTCTTCTGATATTTTTATTGCGTGACGCAGACAGGTAAACTTCTCGCCTACCATCAACGCGTCACCATTGAACGTGAGCAAAATCAGAGTCCAGCCAATCTTGAAATGGAACCTTGTACTTTGCTGAAGCAAAATATAAAAAGAAGTGGAATAATACCACCAGTTTGTCGAGGACGTCTTGCGTTGCCTGTGTGTTATATAACAGACTAGAACGCTATCATCAGCCTACCCTGGGCATCAAAGCTGAACACAAGGGATTAGTTCCACGCCTGTACTGCTATAATCAAATAACTTTTCTAGTAGTTCAACAACAAAGTTGATCAGAAAAGGAGAAGTTGAGAATTCCGAAGGAACACCTTTCGTTATACCAAAGTACGGTGGTAATTCACCGTACGCTCATGTTTGGTTTAAGGTATAGCCGTAAAGTGCATTGAATATGCTGACAAAGCGCTTAGGTACGATTTTCCTCGTAAGTCAATCCCAAAATGCGATTCCATCAACCGAAACGGCGCCTTTCTCCAAATAGTTTGAAAAAGGTCTAAAGTAGTACGCATGACGCAACAAATGGGTGTAACACATGGACGTAATACATGGGCGCATAACAACAAAAACAGCCCGTTGCTGGGAGATCTATGCATGAAGAGGAGCTTCCGTGCATGAGCAACCATTCCTTCTGCATAAATGCCTGCGTCAAAACATTCTCCCACCAAATATCAACCGCATATCAAACCCCACTCACAAACTTATATGATGAAACATTTACGCACTGATGATGTCACCTCGTTTGGTGATGAAACGTTTGCAACCTAAATGCCAAACTCGGCGAACATCCCAATAGAGTTATGAAGGACACCACCACTGTTTCAAACAATCCGAAAGTCGCTTCCATCTTAAAAGTAACTTAGGCAAATTACTATAATTAGTCAAAAACATGGAAACAATGTGAAAAAAGAAAGGAGGTTAGGTCAAGTCTGAGTCAGCGGATAGGAATTGCAGTTGGCAAACGCGGACGGTGACATGGCGCAATAGTAGACGTAAAATGGTTGAGACGAAAAACTTGGATGGATGGAAAATTTGCATGCTGAAGAGTAAAAAGTTCGAATGTGCGAGAGAAGGAGAGAGAGAGGTGAATAACGTGCACCGGTGGATAAAATCGCGGGATGTAAAACTTAAGCAATCTTACGGAAATATTTAGAGTTAAAAAATATTGTTCGAAGAGATCTGTCTGGCAGCTCAATCGCAATTAGAGAACGTAGACAGATTCATTATCAGCCTTGTATACTGTCTAGCTCATACAAACATTTTAACGCCAGTGGGTAGCGTGGGCTGGACTAACCACTGGGAATTTCCAGGTGCAGTGGCTGATTTCATTTCCATTACGCATGCTGATTAGCCCGTCTCTTGGTCCTCCAAACGCTGCCCTGTGCGTAACAATATGGATAACTTTCGACCCGAGTTTTACTCACATATAACCGAAATCCCTCGGCAAGTACGGCTGAACAAGCCGGGGTGCAGTGAACGGTGAACAAACGAACTGTGGTGTCGCACGTGATACCCACATTATGTTTCGTACATCAAATGTGCGACTCGCATTCACATCTCTAGACGACGGCCCGTTTCAACTTCCTTCCGGTCAGGATGGCAAAAAGGTGAGAGTTGATGACAAACGAACAACGTTGTATCGAAATGCTGTTCAAACAAAGAAGAGCGTAATGTAATTCAACAAAATAAAGAAGAGCAGACGGAAGGCGTCTACTCAACACCCTTATACATACCTCATATGCGATAAATTGTCTCTGGAAACATCAAACAAGCAGAAGCAACTCACATCAAATGGATCAGGCTACGCAACATCAAGGACATCTCAGAAATGATGGCGAAACTTTTATACCTTCCGGAATTACAGTAGTACTCAAACCGACGGCAATTAGTCGGAATATACGCACGAAGGTCAAGGATAAACTCTCAATTGAAGGAACATCAAATGTAGTCTACAAAGTCGCCTGCAGACAACCAACACATCGGTCAAACGGGAGAAAATTGAACACGAGAGTACATGATCAAAGACTAGCAATAAACAGACACAACCAAAATCCACCTATATTCGTACATATGGACAGGAAAACCATCGACACAACGCAATCCCGACACCAGCTTTTCCTGATGCTCAGACCGCAGTGTCACTGGATAGGCACACATACGTAAAATTTGTACCGTGAATTAGTAGACAAGGATCATGGCTCCAGTAGTGTTAGAATTCTGGATGTAAGTTTCCGCAAGGTCTCTGATATGCGGATGAGACTACCTGCTGGCCATGTCGCATAAGTATTCGAACATTATAAACAAAAATGAGACTCAAGGATTCTGTGATCGGCCAGATCTATCAGCTATCGGAACCAATCTGAAGTGTAACTTCGTAACGTAGCGGGCAATACCTTCTTCGCTTGCAGCCGATGAAGGAAGGAAAAGAGTGACAATACAACACAGGAAAGCCACAGTATATGAGTTCGGCAAATGAAGAACACGACGGATTTGGCGGTTTAATACCGTTGACTGCAAAAATAGCGTATGAGGATGCACGAAATTGCTGATCATTAGGTCCGGTGGTGCATGAGTTGTGCGGACGTGTTGCTGCTTGGTGGCCGAAGGTGGTTAACTTAATAGTACATACCAGGATTCTCTGATTCAAAAATTTAGCCTACAGAACAAAGAAAAGCGCAAGGCTGACGTTCCACTGGAGGGCATTGAGTAACATTGTTTTACACGAAATCTGGAAATTCAAAGTGTCCAACGAAGGTACCAGATACGGCTCGACAGACCGAAGAGTCTACAAACCCAGGGCAAACTTGACCAAGTAAATACACTCAGACGATAGGGAATATGACAAACGAGATCGTTCTCGTGTGCTCCTCTGTTTGCCGAGTGTTGATGAACAATGTTGGTTCATACGCCACTTAGGTGGGAACCAGGCAACCAGAGTGGCAAGCCAACAAATGAGGGTCTTCCAATCCCTGACGTGGGCGACTGATGTTATTATGGCACCTGCTCTTGTGTTCTCAGTTTGGTAGTGAAAGTAGCGTCTTTGTTATATGAAGACAGTGAACAAAGCTTTCACTATATAAGACGCATGCAGTCTGTAAGCATTTCAAGAAGATAGAAGGAGAGATCACTCACCTCCGATCTAAAACGCCGGTGGTTGAACGAAAACCCAAACACTGTGGTAGTTCCCCCGTCGAGTAACCAACGAAAAGCTGAGTAACAACTACTGCCTCAGTCAAAGCAGCATATGAATTAGATCACTGATAACTACAGGGTAGTTCTCACTACAAGCAAATTAACGAAAATTGCTTCAGTTCTATCGTAAAAACAACCAGATTTTGTATCAGTCGAAAGAAGTACAATACACCAGAAACGACTATAACACTAACCACGAACTCCGCATCGCTTGCACACCGTGTCCAGAACTGCACCCAACTCAATTGGAGTGAATGAATCAGTAGATTTTCCTTTACGTTTTCCATCGAGTCGTCTGTAATCAGAGTTAGAGACAAACACAATATAGCTCAAGCAGATCGAAACAGACACTGAGAAGGATATGTGAACTTGAAACGCACTTACGATGCAATTAAGTTTTCCGGGTCTTTATCTCGTCCCGTGGTTTGATCCACTAGTTTCATGCTCAAGCCAATCTTCCCATCCTAGCTTGATGAAGATGAAAGAAGCAAAGAGCAAGAGACAACGCGATAAATTACCCAAAAACATTAACAAACGAGGCACACTGAACATCGACGTGAGTAAATCACGAGTATTTATGCTTCATAGGCAAAAGGAAAAGTTAGGTAGAAGTACTTTAAGAGCAGCCTAGGACTGGGCAGCCGAACAATATTAAGCTTATGTATCATCCTTTTCAGGTTTGAGCCGTACTGTGGACACTATGGCACCGGCTGCCGTCAGTCCTGGCAGTGGTTCACATAGTAGCAGAGTAAAAAATAAACAAGATGGAAACAAGTTTGGAAATTGACTCAATTATTGAAACCAGTTCATTAATCACAAAAAGTTGAAGAACTCGATTATTCAAGTTAAACAGCAGCCGGCTGGGGTCTCCATGATCACTCAAACCGATGGCCGGAAACACCGCCCGAAATAGCAGTGAGCCCGAATTAATGGCAAACCTGCACTCATTTCATTTCTAGTTCTTCCGCTCAACCGCGTTTTATCAACTTCTATCCTCTTCCTAACACATTTTCTTCTAGGTTATTCCACGTCATTATTGGGATAAGAGGCGGTCCGAGTCACAGTAACTTCTCGTCAATCTCGTGAACGCTCTGAATGAACCCTTTGTAACAAACTTCACTCGACTATACAGCGGGATTATTTCGAATGAACGCGCCAGACTCAGGTCTCACCTGTGTTAGGGGTTATCGACAGCACAGCTGCCAAGTCCAAATCAACAGCTGTACATCGATTTTCATAAAACAGCGTGTTGAAAACATGGACTCCATCGACTTCACACAAAACGTGATCCAGTCAGTGAACTTGCTAAACGTGGTCAAAATCACCAGTCCGGATTGCCTAAATGAGATGTCTGTGATACAACAAAATAAGTGGCGTTCAGGTGGTGTGCAAAAATCAGCATTATGCTGGTAGGTTGGTAACAATATTGTGCGACCACTCCTGGACTGCGGACCTCATGGTTCATTTAGTTCCTGAAGAGGATAGCGACGATGGAAGCTAACCGGATTCAGTTATATAGAAGTCGTCGTTTGACTGGGTTAAATGTGAAGTAATGGCACTTAATAAAACGAAGTTGTAAAAGCTGAGAGTAAGCTGCACTGCAGACGTCGAATTATCCTTGTTTGCAAACTGGTTGTTTGTAAAATGTAATTATATTGTTACTATTTGTCACGGTTTACACATACGCGTCCAGTGGATCGAATACCCTCCCCCTTAAGTTTGTAATACCATCCAAGATTTCGAAGCAGACAGAGTCTCTGCAAATTCCATGCACGTGTCCTTCGCATCTGCACTGATCTACGGACGCTAATGAGTTTGTGACGATTGTCAAAATCAACCCCAAATGCGTCATTAACTGCAAATCCGCCTTACCATTTCGTTGATATTGAACCTAGGATATTTCTTGTGCTGTTTACACAGTTCTACAGTAGTCAGGTATCGGTATCAACTAGATTTTAGTCGGCAAAGTCAACCTGCGTATCGCGGCCGAACAGCCAAGCGTAAGATTACTGTTTCCGTGATAAACAGTACCATATGTAGGAAGTCGAAGCTATTTACAAGTAGAAAATGTAAATATCCAAAGTGCGTGAAGAGTGTTAACCTAGTAAAACTTGATATCAAGCATGAAGTTGAAGAAGATTCCTGGATAACGAGTAAAATATTCAGTAAGTGGTTCGAAGAACTAGGTAAAAAACCATAATTGAGCAAAAAATTCTTTCATCCGGATAGCAAGTCCATGAAGAGCGACGCATAAACAACTCAAATCAGCGTGAAGGGTTAAACCTGCCTCTAGAAGGGCTAACGTTGAGAACTTATGAAAGGCGTTGTACGCTTGATATTAACCTGTTTAAACGTACGGGTGCAGACGATGGCATAGCACGTACAGAAGATTGAGTTGAGCGCCCAAAATGTTTATGAAAAATAAACTTTTTCAATCGGACGGCCGTCTAAAGTTTTCCCCGTTAGTGAAACACTAGCCAACCGCAATCAATATAATTAACATGTCACAGATTGCATTAAAAATGGACAACTCTCAAGTGCGGACATTTCGAAGCAAATTCATTAGATCAATCCTGACGTTGTCCGCTCTAGAGGGAACACTACAAAATGAAACCGGTCAGAGTTGCTTCCAAAAGTAGTGTAATAAAATCTGCGGACCGAATGAACATGAGTTGGAAACTTGCAAGACTTCAGAGGTGTCACGTTATTATTAAAGTAAGTAAACCCGAAAGTAGACTAACTACCAATTCACGCCCAAGGCAAAAAGACAAGCCGAGTGGGGCGTAACAAAACGTGGAACATTATGTGGAACGATAACAAAGGAGAAAGGATACTTTTGCTGGGCTACGTTACAGATGATTTCGAGATTCGTTGTAGCTATATTTTACAGACAGTGCGTATGGAATACAGACTTTCTGGATAAACAAACAGCCAAAACTAACCAGTGGTGGTACTGCCAGAGCCCGATGAAGTCGAGGCAGATAACCCAGTTCCCCAAAACAAAAAATGTAAAGTTGACGGTACAACGGCAGGTAGCCCATTCCTCCACTACGATAACATTTCTTTTTCCACAGCTGGAGCGGACGGACTCTTAGAAAGCTTGCCGTCCTCACAAAGTAAGGTTACTATGAGTCAACAACGACCCAAATGGGTTTTAGATTAGGCTATGTGAACAAAAGCCCTGATGTATACTAAAAGTTCCTTCTTTAGAGTGGCACCGGGAACATGCACACCTATCGCGAATATTTATTTATCAGCACCGTGCTGTGACATTACGGCTGTATTTATATTGTCATGCGTACAGTTTTACCAGTACTTATTCAGGATTTTAGCTTAGGAAACGCTATGTTGACAAACGGTCCCTAGGTGCAACACAGTGGGTCAAGGTTAAGGTTTTCCGTCTGTATATCACTAATTGGTGAAAAACATGATGTAATAAACGAACTCACTTTAGTGACTCATGAATTTTATTGAAAAAGTAGAGATAAATCTGTTAGTATAAGCAGGAAAAATTGAGTTCGCTACCACGACCGCAAACTGAAATGCATACCTAGAGGATAACCTGATTTCCTTAGACATCAGTATATGAGATAACCAAAGCCCCAGCACCCACACATACAATTTGTTGTGACTGAGATAGCTCTAGCTCAAAATGAAGTGAGCTGTTTTTGTAACATAGGGAGCGCACGAGGTAGCCTTGAGCTGAAATTGATTAGAAAGATGCGGTGACAAAAGTACATAGTGACTGAAAACCAGACCCAACCAGAGATACTCACCTCAGTACTGATCACCTTACAAAATATCTTCTCACCAACTTCCATCACATCCTCGACTTTATCAATCGGATGGTTAGAAATTTGCGACCGATGCAGAAGACCTGTGGAAAATGCAGGAAAATGGAAAGAAGTAGGGCGTTTATACGCGAATTGATGGCCGGTGCATTAATCAATACCGTCGGAAAACTCTAAGTTTCATCCAAGAGCCTGATGTAGCTTTGAATACAGGTATTTTTTCTGAATCGTTGAGCCGAGATACCCAAGGACATACTAAAAAAAGATGTTTCATATATCGTACGTTAGTCGTGCGAAATGGACAGGTGGGCTGAAGATTTTGTGGGGCAGTTCACTTGACCTCAAACAGAGCAGTCGAAAGTGCGATTCACAGAACAAAGGTGAGTGCACACACGCGACCACACCAACCAGCCCCAATATCTGCCTGTTGTTTTGTTATCCGGTTCCTCTGTGTTCCAGAAGCCGCCGCATTGAGGCCCGTGAGCAGACTGAATCCGACAGAAGCTAATACCTCCGTGCCTAACCCGCAAGATCCTAGTATCTCCTCTGAACATAGAAAGCACTGCTCAGTGGCCCCAATCGCGAAGTACCTCTTCAGTTTATCAGATGGAACGGAGGAGTGTGATTAGTTAGAACAACTATCTTTCACTATCATCATTGAAAATGGCTGCAGAAAAAGGATTCGGACCTGGAGCTTTATCACGCATCAATAAATTGAGCTCAAGAGCTACTTTGGCTTCCGACGGAGGACTAATGTTCAAATGCTCCTGAAAACCACAGGGCTCCAAATAATAGCGAATCCCGTGTATAAGGTTAGAATCACGTTTACTCAAATGCATCTTAGTGAATGATAGTAACTTACTGTTTTATGTAGATTAATAATATCGTCTTAATGATTGCAACTCGGACTGTACTCTAATCTCAATCGAATGGGAAAAACAGCAATGATAAAACACACTTGCAGCAAACACTACATCAAAACGCACCATATAAACCATCAGTTATAAGTCTAATATGGCATACAAGAGATAACCGTTCCAAGTTCAAGGTACCAGCACAGAAAAATAAAAACACCTCATGAAAACCAAACCAGCAAAACAATACCTACAAGCCTACCTTGCTTTTTCGTATTTGAGATACTGACAAAAGCGCCATAATCCTTGATGCTGACAACCTAAAACAGATGGCCCAGTTGTAACACGTCTCAACAGCATCGTGAACGAACAAAACCGTATACAAGATAAACTGACAACTCCCGATAAACAGGCCACTTTCATCGTCTACTCAACAGTCAAGTGATAAACTGTCATTTAGAAATTCCGCTCACAATCGACTATACTGTCGGTTTGCTAACATCCCGACTCCATAAGCCCAAATAAAAGTGAACATACTTTAAACCATACACCAAAACCAACCCAACAGCCCATCCGTAGTAAAATGGTCACATCGCCAAAACCATGAAGATTTTCAGTATACAGTCAGGTTGAGCGGTGGACTAAATTGCGACATGTGTTTAAAAAAGTCCACATGGAAATCTACGTAACGTGAAAATCTACCTAAAAATCCGCATAGCGAAGACAAAAAATATCACTTGTCAAGAAAATAGCAATAGCCGTAAATTTTATCGCCAAATCCTGGATTCAGTTCCGACTGATTAAGAATGTCTACATGATATAAAGCGGTCGGAGTTGTAGATAGCGTGTAAAGATACGCATAAAAATATGTGGACAGTTGGAATCGATTCCAATCCAGTCCAACCCTGCCCTAATCACCATATAAACGCTGCATGGAGAAGTGCATGGTGAGCTGACATTTAAATAGCCGTCAAAACCAAACACTATTTGGTGGGAAATCGGTTGGTATTCATCTGGGAACAATAAGCATTCACCTGTAGGTTCCTGAATTGAAGGTATATATTTGTGGATACGACCTGGTCCACATAAGCATTCAGTGCACACAAAATTTATAAAAGCCACTTAAGCATCAATCCCACTAATACAGAGTTGGTTAAGGAACTTCATACAATCGATCAGTAGTTTTAAGGAAGCGTCGTGGCAGCTCAGAACATAAAATGAGAAACGACTAGATCGACAGACCTTCCACGGAACTTGAATGAACAATCCTATCAATTTATTGTGATAAAAGAGCGGCAAAACTATGCTAATGTGCCGCTACCCCTACTTCAGGAATATGGCGCTTTGGATAGTCAACATCGTGACCTTATGAGCTGACTTCACATGTGCAATCATCAAAAAAGTTATCTCAAGTCTTCATATCATAAAGACGTTTGCTATCCCGATGCGGCAGGTAAGTTTGCGTACCGTGTTGGTCCGGAGAGCTTAGATGACCAGGGCGTGTCTCCCAGTTCGTTTTACAGTTCAAAGGGAGGTAGGCAGATAATAAACACTAAAATTCATTAGAATGAATGAATGTGTATCAATGCTTAGATAGTGGGGCACGTCCTGGTAGGAAAACAGTTGGGCTATTTTTCATAGTTGTAGCACTGCTGTCTTACTGATAATGAGACAGGGTAATAAAATGTACCTTAATACAAAGGAAACTTAAAAACCCGTGACAGTCGGTGCATTGTTCAATGCGATCGAAGAAAATTCAGTAGCTCACAGAATCCTGATTTGGCTTTGAACAGCAAACGCGTATAAAAGTGACCCGAATCAGATATTAGTGTATGCAGTTTTCGGACTGGATTAGTCCGCCTTGTTACATAGGTCAGACTATAGAATCACTAGCTCAAAACAGGGTACCCAAGAAAATTTAATGCTCTGTTGTTTCAAAAGTCATGCAGTTAAGCCAGAAGCTTAGGAAAGAGTTCATGAAACCAAAACCTCCTGCGGCATAAACGACCGGGGAATATACGAAGGTGTTTCGGAAGGTTAGTCACCTAATCTTCGTTTTCCCCCGCATCCAATTTTCACATCTTTAAACCAAAACCACTGACAAACATTTGCGCACTTGATGTCCGTACGCTCTGATAAATAGAACAACCCGTTCTGGCGAGCGTCCTGTTACGTCTGGAACTGAACGCGTGCTGTGTAGGAAACGCCTATCTATGATCCTAGAGTTGCAATCCATGTAAATTCGTTTATATGACGCAGGCCAACGGTTCTTTCTCAGAATTTCTGGTGACATCAAAACTGGATTCCGTGATCCGGCAGATATGTGGATCGTACTGAGACCTAGAGCAGAATAAAGTTTGTTCCACTGTATCCAAACGAACGGTGGTTTATGTGCCACAAACTACGATTTAGTGCTTTAATTTGTCATATCTCCATATGCCCTGACAGAAAGTAGTTAGGATATTATCAAGAACATTGACTAAATGGCTTCGCTTCACAAACAGAGCTTTACAAACAGATTAAACACCCGGATATAATTGTGCTTGATGGTGGCACGAACGCCAACCTAGCCACATTGTTATAGGACGGAATTGGCAAGGTGGTGTAATCGTTGGTCAGAAGCGACGTACTGACAACAGTGATCGACTATTGCAACTACATACGTGTTAATAACTCCATATATTGAGTTCAATATTGCAACCCAAAGTACAGCAACAGCGCAACCCAACTCTGGGTACAAACTGTGCGCACCACGATTAGCTACCGGTAACGCTAATCCAGTGAAGACTCACTCATTTATCATCTTGAACAAGACAAAAACGCCGTGTGCCCGATTCGCCACATCGCATGCCCAGACTGTTGGTATAGGTAATCAAAACCAAGGGAGTACTGCAGATACCACGGGAACGGACTTCTTCTGTTTCAGCAGAACATAAAAACAAACAACGGATGATCCTTCTGACGCTGGATACAACAAGGACCACCGTGAACTGAAGGGCAAATGAGCAGTCCATGTAGACTGTGATCGAATAATAGCCGGGTGTCGTTTCTCTTGATCCATGGATGTATTGGCAATCGACGAGGTGAGAGAGTAACTGAGACGGAAGTTTGCTGACCAACTTGCCGGAGAGTGCTGACATTGGAATCGGCTATGTTCACCAGTTGTTTTGGCATTAATAAATAAGTATCACTTGAGAGCACAGGGAAGGCATAATACTTGGGGGTGGGGGTCGAAAGAGAAGAAAGTCGTAATGGATGAATATCGCCACTGTCGGGAGAATAATAACTTCTGATACTTCCCGGTTGTTTAGGTCGCGAAAGAGATTGACTTGAAGGACCCCACCCCTCGTCTCTGACTCGAATGTCTGACCTGCGAGACAACAGGATATAGGGTTTTCTTGGGGGACCCCACCCGGAGCCAATGACTCAAG
>JTDE01005825.1:0-22588 GCA_014338405.1 Paragonimus skrjabini miyazakii
GGTAGCTCTTAAGGTTCTTTTTCATCTCTGGATCATCTTGGGGGTATTTACAACACAATTGAATGAGTGTAGGGTGAGTTGGAATGTTCGGTCAACAGAGATATGGCAGGTAGCGCCACTGTTAGCAGTTATTTAATGGCCACCAAAAATCAGTCATGTAATCGCTTGTGAACAACTGGCGTCCAGTTCACTGGGGGTCTGTTGCACATCCGATTACTGATGGCCTGGGCGACTGACAGTATGCAGAATCTCACTATCTTTGTTCAAGATCAAGTGGGCAAAATTCGCACTCAAAACCAACCTTAACACACTGCAACTGCTCAAGTTGACGTTTGCACAGTCTAGCGGATAGTCGACTTGTCATACTACCAGTGTACGATGCTCTGGGTTCGTCTGGACGCTAAATCTCCAGTAACCTACACCAATTAAACTCACGGTTCAGAGGAGTGGCTATGTAGCTATTAGCTATCACCCTGGTAAGCAGGGTGAGCAGGTAAGCAGCGTTCTCTAATTGTTCTGTGTTGTCACTGTTCGTGTGTTCAAACATAGAAAACATGCCCTATTCATTGTTTGGTACCCTTAATTTAAGTATGTGCTCTTTGAATAAGCTAGTCGGATGTTGTTCTATTTGCTAATGTTTATCGACCTTTCTCTAACTCTGGATGCGTTCTTATCCAACATTAGGTGGAATTGCCTCGTAGAAAAGCTCGCTAGCGAAAGTCTCAGTGTTCTTGCTTGACTAGATTTTCTTTCCATGGTGTTCATTTTTCACGATGATTGTCCGTAAACGGCATCCGAAGCAATTTTCGTCAATTCATGTGCTATCTGCGTTCGGCTGGGTGCGAATTTTAAGTGTAGCTAAATGTCATCGAACGCGGTGCCGCATTGAATCCCCGAAACTCAGACATTTTTTGCTTTTTTGTGAGGGTCAAATTCGAATTTAACTTCTACTGTTCTAATTGACTTGTTCATACTGTATGGTTAGACTGATGCAGCATGTGGTAACCCAGCGTCGTCTCATAATGCGCATGAGAGGATTTCAGAGCATCTGTATCCAATTTGTCTGATATCCCGGCGATCAGATTTGATCGATGCATTCTATGGCTCCAGTTTGAACCTCCAAATTGCAAAGTATTGTTAAAAGGTTTGTTGGACGTTGACCCCTTCCTCGTTCTGGCAGACAAGTCGGTTATGGTTGTCAATCGCTACATCTTCGTGGATAGTGTCATGTCATCCGCTTGTAGTGTTGCTGTTAAAGTATCCATGAAGACTTCGAAGGCACGTAGTGCGCTCTGTTTTTGCTGTTTGATTCAGACACGTTCCATTCTTGCGGAAAATGCACGTAGACTCTCTGAATTCGACCACGGTTGTCTCCGTTACTCAGCCAGTATCAAATTGGTTGACTCTATGGGAAAAGCTACAGTCTTTGTGCGTTCATGCGATATATGCAAGTTCGCCACCGATAACAGAGGTAATCAAAATGTAAACCCTTTATTGATTGAGTCATGCATTCCGTATGCCGACGAGGCGTTTACTACGCTGTGCATTCCTTGTGGCTGCTGTTGGTTAGAAGGAACCGCAAAGCGGCCAAGTGGTGGCGTAGTCACAGACCATAAAAGCTTTGACCGTCCCCTGAACAACGTTGATAGGTACCGTCTACCTGGTTGGGGATTTTCGCGACCATCGACACCGCGGGTTGGAAACACTGACATAGCGCCATGTAACAAGCAGTGGGGAGCATGTAGTTGACTCTTCTTTTTCATGATGCTTCAATGTTTTTTTTGTTTCCTTCTTTCTATGAACTAGTGGCGGCCTGAACTGTAGTATCTTGGTGTACGACTCAAGGCTGAAACTAGTGGTTATGATGAAAAATATGCTTTGGTAATTTTCTCAGGAGAGGCATACTTGATTAAAGATGCCAACGTGAGGTGCGTTCGTCTTATACCGCAGCTCGTCACTGAGCGCTGTAAGATGAAGTACGTTAGTTTCAAATATTCCGCCTTGTCGTTATTGTTCTTGAAGACAAAGCGCATAACTTTCCTCAAGTCAGTCGTGGTTGTCTTGCTGGCAACGTAGGTAGCTGGCTAATTTCTCATGTTCAGCAGTACCTTGCTAATTTGGTTGTATTCTGGACGTCTTGATTAATGGAACCAATGCTGCGAGGAATCGTTCCGGAATTTGCGGTCAATGTGTGATCTAATTACGGGGGGGGGGACTTCCCGCTTCTGCCAAGTACTGCAGCTTGAAACAATAGACCCGTCATCTAAACATTAGTATTGACATTGTGATGATTACGAAGTTGTTTGTTGCCTCAAAAATATCATAGCTGATTTGTTTTGCCATCGACCGAATGCCTCACCTTCTTCGTACTGGTCATATTACATAACATTATATTGGGGATGTAATCGGCTCACCCACAGCAAAATTTTCAGTGGTGGCGTGAATCATTTTTCGAGAGGAAACGCCTTAAGTAGCCAGCGTGTTCTGCATTACGTATATCTGCTTTCGTAAGAATCGGAGAGTTGTGGTGTAGTCTCTGTCTGACGATCTGACATCACTTCCATAAAGGGAGGAAAGCTTTAAAACGCGTGTTTTCTGTTGCCCGTGCCAGTCACAATCTCTGAGGAAGTCGTCACCCCAACTGAACAGTCAGGGTTTTAACCGTTTCACTTAGCAGTGGCCCGTTAATAAGAATTATCCACGCGGAACCTAACGCTACATCGCTGCTCACATTTCCCTTATTTGTTTCAATTATCTCTAAGATTCCAAGCTTCCTTTTCAACATTACGGTCAACAACCATAGTAGTAGATGGGCGTAGCCCATCAGCATTTACTGTATGTGAAAATCACTCCAGACTACGAAGGTCAACTTGGCGATGCTTAGCAATTTGTATACTTCCTGAAGGACACTGAAAGTAATTGCTTATCGTTGTACTCTTGTGTCTTATATAGCAATCACTAAAGCCGCGATACGAAAGTTTTATGTATCGTTATTCAGTAAACTAATCTTGGTCTACAGCATTCTAAACCTTGAAATGTGACGCTTTTTGGTTTCTCTCTGAATGCCACGTACGACAGACTTGAATGTGTAACGAAATTCCCTTATCATCACAATGGAAATTTAACCATCTAGTTTTTACGCGATGCACACTTTTAGGCTGTGGCTGATCAGTTTGGCTCACGTTATCACAAGTTTATCGATTGCCTGAGTATTGAAAACATTTAAGTAGCTTGTTAGAAATCGCCTGTGTATTTTGAGACCATCAGATGTGCTTGTAAAATGTCGTTCTGCGAATCCTGTTGGGCCAATTCCTTCAAGTTGCATCGAAGGGCTATACATATGAGGTCAATCTAAGTGATGATTACAACATCACAGTTGTGCGTGTTGGAGCAGATTACCTTTCTTGTTGGTTGGCACCTCTACTGTGATTGATATCAGTGCTGTCGTGTATTGAACGACAGTGGCATCACCTTTATCAACCGTATTATGTTAATATTTTCCTCCATAAAACTATCCACTTGATTTTCCCCGGATAGCCTTTGTCCTTCTGTGGTAATAAACCGGTTCCATCTTCTGTTTTATCCAAAAAAGAAAGTTACCAAGATGAAAAACATCTATGCTAGCCGTCAATGATTTCTACTATTTATAATTTTTATTAAATATCCGAATGGTTGTATACTCGGGAAGCCTCGCTCTTTACTTGTTGGTCGTATAATCTGTTTATCTTTCTGCCTTTACCTTAATCCCAACTTTCATTGACAGTTTATCTTGTTCATATTGGTTGCGGAATGTTTGCTTTTCAAATGCAGTTCCGCATCGGTTTTTGTTGTCTCAAAAATCTGTTTCATGTAGTCCGATAGATTTCGTTGCCCATAAATAGTATGTATGAAGCCTTTGATTAATCAATATGGGCGACACCCACATGTGTGTGTGTGTCTGAGTCTTTATGAATGGTCATTCGATCGTGTCTGATGTGAGGGCAATAGTTCAGAAAGCACATAGATCAGCATCAAAATTCTGCTCACGTCCAGGATATACACTACCGATGAACTCTGGTGAAAACGAAACTCCTTTTCAAGGAGGACTGACAGAATAGCCTGTCTGGTGTGAAACATTTTGGTTAAGTATGCACAATGTTCAATACATTCAATGTAAAACTTGTTTTGAAGACGAGCTCCTTTTGTTGGTAGTAATCGTCGTGAAGCAATTCTCACCTGTATCTGCCGGTTTAGTGTTTCATTTTTGTTGTATGGTTAAACTGGTCTGTGTCACACTGGGTTACCGTTGTGCTCAAAACAAACCAATTATCATTTACTTAGTGCCTGTTTGTAGATATAGATTTTGTGCTCTTGTATCTTTTTGTTTAGTCTGCGCTGATTCATTCGACTTACGGCCACCCACCAGATGATTAATACTTCGTCTAATATTTCACGGGACAGTGAGCGATCGTATCGTCTACTCGACTGACGCCAATCTCTTTTCAGTTGTGATCATTCCAGTATCTGTCTTCTCTGAATATATTTCTGAACGTACCAAGCGCACCAAAATTTGTTCGTTTATGTAACGATGTTTGTCACTGTTAATGTGCGCGTTTCTATTCATTCGCACGTTATTCTTTTTTCCATCAAATCTTTAATTGTGTAACGCACGCTAGTTTTATTTGTTTACACTCGGTAGGGCTGGGTTAACAGATTCCTGGGGCTCTTGTTAACTATCTGTCTCTTCTCATTTAAGTTGAAGAATGTTCACGTCATAACACTGTATCACTAATAACGCTGGTTCATCAGCGGTTTTTTCGCGATAGCTTTGTATTTCCTTAACTATGTAGGTGTGAACTCCATAGTAATGGTCAGCTTGTATTTATTGATCGACTATGCAGTTAAATCGAATCATCCGACCACTGTCTTCAAAGTTGTTGACGGAGCATCGTCCATGTTGAATACCTGTCTACTGACCCAAATATTGATGCAAATGGGTATTTGAATTTGGAATCAGTTATTTCATATCTGGATTTAAAAAAGATTCGTCAGAATGCTGTCTGTTTGCGATTAACAGATATCCTTCAGTTGTTCCGTATCGTATTAGGGTTTTAGAATTCAGAAGACCGGACGATTTACGCCCTTTTTAGGAGCTGTTCGTCTCTTATCTTTGCACGTGATTCCAACAGAAGCTACTCGGGATGTCAGCCACTAAACGAAACAAACTGCATATTTCCAAATTATTTGAACTGGAAAATAGCAATTGGCTCTAGCGTACTCTGGGACCATCGGCGACGATCACTGTTTGTACAGAATTCAGAGCATATGAACGTGCTTATGACTTCTGTTAAACGTACAAACATGGTTATCATAATTCAGCCAAATTTTAGAGGCGTTGATTTCTTTCAAGTTTTGATCCAGGTCCAAGTGTGTCTGCGCTTCAGTCGTAACAGACTGAACCACACCAGCTGGTTGAGTGCATAGTTGTAAACAAGTTTGTTTTTGAATTTGGGGTTGGTGACATTGTTTGTGCGCAAATGGAGGCATTAAGGATGATTTTGAACAAATCGTTAAAAACATAACGAGGGGAGTATGAAACAACGTTTACGCGACTTTGTCAACTAAGATTACGACTATTTCTGTTTGGTGTTTGCCAAACAATGCTTAACACATCGCTTTGTTTGTGCTGCATATCCATCAACAGTTTACTGAACTTATCGAAATTGCTTTCTCCTTCTAACTTGGCATCAATTCAGGCTAATTCGACGTAGATCTACCTCCAGTCACTTTAGTGCATATCTTCAAACACTTTCCGTCGTCTCTGATTGCTCTTATTCTTTAATTCTTTCCTGCTTTAGTTGAGTTGTTAATATATATGAGCGCCCCCGTTACTCATACCAAGAATGTGAATCAAATTAAGAGTGAACTTGGCTTGCCTAATTTCACTGTCAGTTGCGAATGTTGAGACGATATTAAATTTTTTCGTAAGAAACATCTCTGAAACGTTGGTTGTTCACTCACTAAGTGCCAAGGCAATTATCAGTCAGAAGTTTCCAGGAGACGGTCGACCGAACTGGAAAGCGTCAGGACTATTTCGCGTGTGACTCTAATCGGCTATAGTGTTCTCTCGAGGTCTGAATATACACGAAGTTGAAGGCCTGTTGGTTAGATTCCTTCAGTAGTCTCGTTAAAGTAAGACGGTCGATTAGTGCGGTGTCCCGTGATGCGCTATTGGTCAACGTATAATGTATGTCCGAACAGTTCAAAAAATCATAGTATCCTTTGCACGCCGTTTGCGTAGGTTCACTACAGACGAACATGCGAGGAATCAATCGATTAGTTTGGATAACTTTACTTTGATGTTGGTAATTTACCGTGAGCGTGGACTACCACAGCAAATTACGTAGTCTGTCGGGTTACGAAAGTTTGTATTAGTTAGTAACTGATCAGACAAACGAAAACTGTTGCCGTACGGTAGAACGTTGATTGTCGGCACAAGCAGCTTTATCTAATCTGAGAGTTTTAATACTCGATCATACCCGGCTATTGATTTCACTTTCGCCGTTGATGCAGCTTGTAGTGTCAGATGAAATCTTTAAACCACTGTTAGTTTGTGTGTAGTAATCCGTCGCACGAGTACTTCAAATTCTAAGGGCACGTGAGTTGCTCAGTTGAATGTTGTTCACATCAGAACGTGCGATTCGTGGCTATAGTGAATTATTCGCCAAACCGTTAAACCCATTCAACCAGAGATCGGATGTTAGTTTCACGAACTGGATAAACGCCTGGATGCCCAATTAATCTGTCGATTTGGATAAAAAGTTATCAATAACCGCTCGATGGTGGCAAGAGTCTACAGTATCGGAGTCCACATGAGTAGGGTGTGCAATAGAAGAAACAATTGACCCCATCTAATCTTGGATTGTTGACCTGCCCAAGACATGTCCAATCGCAGTTGTCCTTTTACGTGCTGTGTCAGGTAGAACGTTCAGAAATTATTTTTCTGAATGTAGTGTTTTCTGAGTATCGAGTGCATTATTTTGCATTTCTTGTAGAACGTACATGTGTTGATGTGGAGAAACCACTTTGAAATGATGTCCCGCAACGCGTTATATTCTATACTAATTGGGTCTTCGTATCCAGATTAGGATTGCCAGCTTGAAGTAAGGCTGGGGGAATGAAGGCAATTGAACCGTCGAACGAATTATTTGTCAATTGGCTGCGCGACAACAGGTCGTTTATCGCATTTTTGCATCCGATTCATTTACCGGATATCCGACGTGTACTAGAAACTACAACCAACTAGCGTACCCCCCATGCAGAATAACGAACAGGGTTTTGTAGTGGAAACCAAGAAAACAATCGATAATGTTACACAATAATCTACAATACGATCAATTCCACCACACTAAGTTCGCTATATGCTTAAAGAAAGTTCCTGTTAGGTGTCAGCAAATTCCAGCGAATCCAGTTCTTCCAGTGTGCTAAAATCCGCTGTTGCCACAGTCAACTTCCGGTAACAACGACCACGTGCAGGCAGAGGCTGGGGCGCGTGAGGACGAAGTGATGTATTGATTCAAGCAATAGACATGTGGTGAGTAATCTGGGATTTGGTTTATTTCATGTTGGACATCATCCACAGTTGATCATAGCTGTCGCATTCGCATAGACTTTCCAGACGGCCCATTTTGAAAAGAAGCACTAGACTCGAGTTTCTCTCTCATTAGAGACCGTCAGTAGCGCATATCCTCGCCACTGCCGGGACTAGAACCACGGTCACGCTGTTCATGAGGCAACCTTGTTTACCACTGCGCCATTGATCTCACGTTAGGCACGACCGAATTATCATATGTGATAGCACAACCACTTTCGCTTGTGAGTAATGATCAAGTTGCCCGATCATCTCGAAATGAAGACACAGTAACTGTCCTGTTAAATCCAATCGATAACCGATTACTCATCAGTACTCTAGAATATCCTCTAGCAAGTTTAACGAGGTCGGAGATTTTGACATGTCTAAAAAGTCCTAATCGCGGGTTTATCGATTGGAGTTAACAGGACAGCTACTGTGTCCACTCAGTCCTAATCCCATCGGCAGGGACATCAAGTCTCAATGTTTGTCTTCCGTATCACAGATCACGTTAGCCGGCCCTGCTTTTGGAGATCTTGATTCAGAGTTGTGATTCGCCATGTTGGAAATAGAGTTTAACAACCGGCGTATAACAAGTGATGCGCACAACCTTTCGTAGCTTATACCACGCCATCCCCGAGGTATGTTAAACCCAGTTAGTGATATTTTACTGGGCGCAGCTACTGATCGCTATGAATCGGCTAGGCAAACAACTGTTAAAGAAAAAACAGCCGTCCGACAAAGTGAGTCTGAAACAACTGTTCTAACGGTTACAGTTGGGGGACAAAAAGCCATCGGTTCTCCTTCGAGAGATGTGACAGGCAGTAGGTAAGTCGCAGTTACCCGAGTCCCTCATACAAGAGTTATGGATGCAGCAACTGACTGAGTATGCACAAGGGCTAATGTCCGTGGAACACTCACGTCTGTTAGGTGAAATGGCGACTTCGGCCGACGCAGTACACGAGCGTTTTCGATGCACGACGCTGTCACCATTAGTGAGGCGTGTGGTTACCTTCAGCTGTCCAGTGGACAGTTTGTTAATCACGGAGGACGCCGAAATAGCGGTCCTGCGCAAGGCACTTGAATGTGGTGAACGCAATCCCGTGGAACAAAACTCGGAGGTAGTTCTGCTGGAACGTGAGCTGGTGGATCTTCGTGCCAGCATTCGGCGTACTCGATCACCAGCGAGCATTCCTCTTACACGTGCTCTATCGCCATCCGAGCTCAGATCTAGCGATCGTTGTTGGTATCGTGAGACGTACGATGATAACGCTAAACGATGCCGATCACCACGTAGCCATCGTGGTAACAAACGTTTTAAACTAGCAGACCGGCGTGTTTTAGAGACGACAGCCAGAGACCAGTTAAACAACAGTCGCCTTTTCTTTCTAAAGGATTTGACCTCTAAAATGCACTTCTTAGTCGATACAGGAGGGGAGGTTAGTGTCATCTCGCATTTGTTAACGGATGCACGATCACAATCTGACCCTACACTCCGAGCAGCAAACGGTACGCCCATTAAAACCTTCGGTCGTCGTCCGTTGAGTTTAAACTTTGGTCTTTAACGCGATTTCCGCTGGGATTTGTGGTAGCTGATACACCTTTCCCCATTATAGGGATCGATTTCCTCCGACATTCCGATTTGTTGGTCGATGCACGTAGATCGAGTTTGATTGATACTTCGACAAGACTCAATGTTCGAGGTAAGCCGTCGCATATGGTTGTGATCAGTCCAATGCTATCCAATCCCTCAGTTGGCGAGCCTTATGGAAAATTCTCATCCGAATTCCCTCAACTGGTCCGCCCCGCTGACGAATTAACAACCGTAACGATTGGCGATGCGCATCACATTGTCACACGGAAGCCGCCAGTTCAAAGTCTTTCACGCCGCTTAGCTCCCGATAAGCTCAAAATTGTCCGAGCGGAATTTGAGCACATGCTTCAACTTGGCATTATCCGTCCCTCTAATAATTCATGGGTTTAGCTGCTGCACATGGTACATGTGGCAGTTAAGCATCAGTGTGAACCACTGATGTATTGCTGTCTATGATGATGATGATGACATGGTACCCAAAAGACTGACGACTGGCGCCCATGTGGCGACTATCGAGCATTAACCAACTCCTGATATGTACCCAATTCCGCATATTCAAGACTTGACAGCGGAACTACCAGGAACGCAGATATTTACAAAAATAGACCCAGTGCGTGCGTATAACCAGATTCCTGTAGTCCCCGAAGACCTCGCCAAGACAGCGGTCATAACACCGTTCGGAATTTTCGAATTTTTACGTATGCTGTTTGACCTGAACAACACTGCCCAGACTTTCGAACGTCTTATTCACGACATGTGTCGTGGACTGGATTGTGTCTATCCGTACTTGGATAACGTCATGGTCGCTAGCTCCTCATGGGATAAACATTGAGCGCACTTACGTCCGTTATTCGCCCGTTTGTCGCATCTGTAGTGAGATCACCTTCGACGTCCCCAAAATCCTAAACTCCCCGCGGCGTGAGAGTTACTTTGCCAGTGCCACCGCCCTGGCCCACATTACCTTGTGAATGTAAATTTACTACAAACCACTAGCATCAAAGTTAGTTTGTTGGCGTAGGTATCGCAGTTTTACTTGTAAGTATATTAGGAATCTGCGCCATCTCTACCATTGTAGGCTACATTCACTAGGATAACAGTGTTTTAGCTACTGCCGTTGGGAACGCCGCCCACCCAGGCTGACACTTGTTTGAATCCTGAAGGTCAACTGGAATTTCCGTTGACATTCGTCTTCTCTGGAGGCTGCCGTGCGGTTGTGCTGAAGGTTCTCTCACGTCCAGCTCCCTAGCGCCCTTATTCGTTGCGTCGAAGTCCGCTTGTGTACGGTGAGTAAAAAAATAAATAAAGTTTGTTTGCAGATTCACCGTCTTCTCACTGTGACTTCCGATCCGTGTTAATATAAGGCTGGGGAAACCTTGGGTTACGAACCCTGGAGCTAGCATCACGAAACATCATGGAGTGACTATACACCTAGCTTAGTGCTCATTCAGGATGCCCAGCGTAACCTTCCTAGGTCACAGTATATCCACGAGCGGGATCGAACCTCTTCCCGACGGTGCGAGCAATAGTGGGCTACATGGAGCCCACATCATACAAGCAACTTCGACGTTTTGATGAACTGGTGGATTTTTATCGTCGTTTCATTTCTGATTGTGCACGCTTAGTGCAACCGTTCACCGACATGCTCAAAGGCCAGGTTTGCTCACTTTTGTTTACAGCGGCTGCAAAAATTGCCTGCATTAATTCAAAAGCAGCTATCGTCAATATAGCGTCGTTGTCACATCTTCACCCGTTCGCCCCTTCAGCGCTAACTGTGAATGCATCCGACATGGCTGCAGAAGCGATCCTGCATAAACGACCCGGTGACGACTGGTGCCCATTAGCCTTTTTCTCTAAACATTTACAACCAACTGAGTCGCGGTATAGTGTTTCCGGAAAGGACCTGTAGGCGGTATATTTCGGCACCCGCCATTTTCGACATGTCCTTGAAGGTGGGGACTTCATCGTCTTCACAGACCATAAGCCGCTAACGTACGCCCTACGCTCGACAACCGACAGGTGCTCCCCTAGAGAGATCCGACACCTAGATTATATCGCTCAGTTCACGACCGATATCAGTCACATTTCAGGTGTTGCGAACACAGTCGCCGATGCTCTCTCGTGCATCAACGCTAAAACCAGCACGGAAGATAGCTCAATCGATCTGGCGGCGATCGCAGCTGCACAGGAAAACGATCGGAACGATAGAACAATTTCGTCAGTCCAGCTCCCGTAGGCTAGAGAGCGTTCCCATGAATTCATCCGAAAAGATTATTATTTATGATACTTCACAAAGCATCCCTCGCCCGGTTATTCCACTATCCTTTCGCCGCCGAATTTTTGACACGTTGCACAACGTGTCTCACCTCGGCATACGTTCAACAGTAAAGCTGATCACCGAGCTCTCTGTCTGACGCAATGTCAATCACCACGTCCGCACATGAGCCAGAGCGTGCATACAATATCAACGGTCTAAAATTCATCGTCACACACGTACCCTAGTAGGGAGTTTTGCAGCCCCTGATGAGCGTTTCTACCACGTCTACGTTGACCTAGTCGGACCTTTGCCACCCTCAAGTCGGTGTATATACACCTTGACATGTGCAGATAGATTTACACCTTGGCCGGAAGCTGTACCAATTACGAATTACTCATCGGAAACCGTCGCACGAACATTCTTAGAACGTTGGGTTGCCTCGCCGTAGTGACCACCAATCGCGGATCACATTTTGACTTAGCCGGGTTTACGAGGACCAACTCATTCGTTATCTGTCATGCCAAACTTTGAATTCGTAGACCTCTGGAATTGAAGCTAGCAGTGTGCGCAGAACAAATCCTCCACAAAAATGGGGACGTATGCGCACTACCAGTGTTTCCGTTGGGGTAGTGCTCGCATCGATTCCAGTTTTCCATGCTTTGATGTTCGGATGAGGAGACGTACCTTCCACGTTCACCACAAACGTTCGTAGACAACTCCGTGTCGTCCATCTACTGATTTTAGGCTGTCGGCGTCATTTGACGTGGTCTGTTACTGGGTCTTGGTTGTGGGTCGTTCACAACTGTCGTGATCTGGCTCGGCCGCTTCGGGAGTGGTGAACGGGGAAATAAGTAGACTTCACTGACGGATATTGGGCGCTTTGGTGTTGAGGCGTCGAGTTGGTCGATTGATGTTGAAGAAAGAACGGTTGTGTTGTCTGCCACAGTGGCGCCTGTAGTTTGACCAGCGGTTGCTGAAACCTCCAGATCGACGACGAGTGCCGGCGTTTCTTCTAATACAGGGAAGTAAGGCGGCAGTGGATTACTTGAGCATGTTTGAACAAATCGCCTCATGCCCAGTATAACTTAGTTGAACGTTTCGCGGGAGAATTCCCGGGATACTGGTAATCCTGGTTGGCTGAGCGCCGACAGTTCAGATGATCCGACGTGGGTTCTGCGTGTTGTTTCCAATGTGGAAGTCGGAGTATGAATGATTGCGTTGAATTCGCGAGTCCACCATGGGGTAATTGGGGGATTGTTCGATTTAACATGAACAATGCTAAAGGGGATGCTTATCATAAAATAACTTGTTTCTTATTGTCTATTCGATAGCATGGGAGGAAATGCATAGGCGATATGCTATAGACCCGAGCGTTTCCTACTGTCTCGTTAAACTCGTTTGTTGTTGTCACACTATATAAACTTGAATGTATTTGTTTGTCATTTAAGACTGTGCGGTTGTCATTCACTTGATAACGGCGAACAATGCTTTATCAGTTTCAAGTTGCTTTCTATAACCCCCCAGATGTTAACTGAATTATTTGTTCGTAAGGTTTGTCTGTTGTAAGTGCCTACCTGGAGGCTTTAACACTGTCTTTCAGCAAACTGGTTTAGTTCCCAAAGATTTAAGCTCGATCTGTGTTTCCTGGAAGTTGTTTTTCCTTAATTTAGTGCGCAGTCGCAGCAGGAACAAACCAAAGTCAAGAAAACATCAAACGGTACGTTTTTAATTTTACTGTAAAGTGGGGAGGTCATTGATTCTAGCCTACGCTAGAACCGACGATGGTGAGTATCGTCTGAAAAACGGACGAACAATAACGCGTAATACCCACCGGAATACTAAGGTTGAGTGGCCGATCTGTTCTATGGAAGGCAGTATCGCTCGTTTCGAACAAACGACCGATTAATATCAGTCGACAGTATGAGATAAATCAGCTAGTATCCTTAAAAATACTACATTTTCTTCCCTCAATACACTTGCCTTCACTGTGATATTTCACCTGGTAACTAAAACTCCGTTTTCAGTTGAACATGGAATCATTTTCTGCCTTGCTGGTTTTTGTGCATGAACTTATAAGCCGTGTACGTCCGCTTCCACAGTCTGTTTGCTTTTATTCGCTCTTTTTTGCGTATGGTTTAAAGTTATTTATCATAAGCTCCAACGCACCGCTTCTCGGAGATTCGGCCTTATGTTCAACGAACAGCTTTGCTGGCGATTCATACGCCGTTACGCATGGTACACTTCCTGAAGTTTCTCTCTAACTGCTTTATTTTCCTACACTAATGGATTTTCAAGCGCGATAAACATCTTGCTTTGGAATTAACAGAAAATACCATAGACTCTAGTAAACGGAGGCATCGTGGCACTGGATCCAGATGTGTAAGCCTTCTATGGTTTCCCATGAACTTTCTTTAGAGTAAGCATCACGTATAACGCGCGCATACGGAAACAGTCGCCACATTATTCCAGGGGGCACGGTTTATCCTGCATAACACAATACTTATAATAACCCATGACGATGGTATGCAATAACCCAATACCCTTTTCATTGCTTCTCACGTCACCAGTAATTTCATTTGGAGGATCACAAACCCGCGAATTCCGTTAATTAAAACTAACCGACAAACATTTAGTAAGACGCTATTGTCAACTACTCCTCCACATCCAATGCGCTTACACGTGCACTCTTATACTACATTTCGCTGAACCCATTCAACTGCGGCGTGCTGACAGCACGTATGATCTTACGCATATCACCGTAAAAATGACACTGCACTTTTACCATTTTTTTGAAGGTCAGCCGTTCTGAACACTAGTAACAATCTGCCGACTTCCACGCATGTGTGCACCATCTTTGGAACGCGTACGTCATGGTGGTTTGAATGAGTGTGGTACTACAGACGTCGGCAAAATGATGCTTTTATCGGAAACATTGGCGACACATTTTTTCCAATAAAAGTGTAAATCTGAATCATTTTTAAGTACAGCTGAGTTTTCTAACTGCAACACAACCATTATACTCGGAAAGAAACTATATATTTGTCCCGTGATATGCATTTTAATATTTCATGAAAAATTGGGAAAATCTCTTCACGCGCTTAAATGGCCGTTGTAACAAGCGAGCAAGAAGACGGAAGGCAGAATTCGGGTTGGATTGTTTATGTAACACGTGATACCTAACAAACTGATTAAGGAATGAGAAGATACGTACTGATTATTCTCTCACGTGAGTTTTCCAGTGTTTGATCAATTAGCACGACGTTGACAGTAAGCTCTGTGGGAAAAGGAAAAACAACATGTAAGTCAACCGAAACCAAATGGCTTACGCCGTGTTGAGTTAGATTTCTCGCTATGCTACATCCTTGTTAATGAGGCACCGCCTCGGTGCCCCTTTTACGGCCTTCGAGATTTCAACCTCTGCACTTATCTCTGACACCTTCTCTGATTCCTCGGCTTCCGCCGAAGTCTCGGCCGGTTATAGTCGATTGAGGTGTACGACAATAGGCTTTTTACAGCTAGCTGTGTTTCGTATATAACACAATATATCACTGAGCACTCGTTCACCAACAAAAGAACCTTCCACTCCGTTACGTAGTTTAGCGGGTAGTCCCCAGGATGGGACCTGTGCACATAGCTAGACTATCGTCCCAAGTAGCGGAGGGGTCCCATGAGTTTTCGTGTCATAGTATTCCTTTTGACGTCGTCCAGTTGCATTCAAATGCCGACGAGCCGATTTGTAACTTCTTACAATGGAGTCCCCGCAGGGATAAGATGTATTCCGTATTGAATCGTTCGCTAACGATTCAAGTTCACAACGAGTGACGCGTAATCTGTTGATCCAAATATGCCTATCTCAAAATCCAACGGTAGAGATGATCTGTCTTCGAAACGGTTAATGAGAAGGCGCTCGTAAAAACTGGATTAAATACGGTACTAATTGAATCATTATACATGAAAAATAAATATCTCACCTCGAATGTGAAATATCCTCAGAAATTGAATAAAGAATGTGCCTGTGCAACAAATCTGACAACCAGGCACCGCTCAGTAATGGAGGACGATAAAACGGAATCGAGTTAACTCAAACAAATGGTAATTGGTTGGGTTGGAGCAAAATGACTGTTCACGCATCGAGAAATGATAAGCATTATAAGCTACTCAAGGAAGAAGGTGGAAGAAGAATGTCCTATTTTGACATTTAAAAGTGCACAAGGCTCTGAATGAATGAGAGTGAAGGAAATGGTTACAGTAGCCGGTGCAAGAAGAAAAATGGTCAATACTGTTTATTCTTATGGAAAATTAAGGAAAGATAAGGCCACCATTCAATACTGACCAAGCAAAGCACAGCGACCTCAAAAATAATGCAACAGACCTGAACAAAATCAACAGTCCGTGGTTGGAATAAGAAGTCTTCCGAGATAGAGTGTTTGCATATCCGATGGAAGTCGAAGCTCTTCACTAGTCCACATGGAGCTCGGTGTCTGATCACTGGAAGATTGAACAGTGCTCCATATGCCATCAAGCACTGCGAGAGCGCATCATCCCACCGTTGAACATCCTCTACAAATGCTTTTATCGAGCCCTTCAGCGTGCGGTTGGCGCGCTCGACCAGTCCGCTCCCCTCCGGGCGATAAAGTGTTGTTCATGTTTTATATACCCTCCTCATCCTACACAGTTCATACATGGTGACGCTCTCAAAATTGGAAACTTTATCCCAGTGTACCTGTCCCGGAGCACCCCAATCGCAGATCCACTTGGTGAAAATTGCCCTGGTAACCGAAGGAGCTTCAGTCATCGATAACGGTACAATTTTAGCCCATGTTGTGAAGTGATCTACCACTACGAAGATGTACCTTTTTCCTTGGCAAGTCTCAAGTAGCGGTCCCTTTAAGTCTCTGTCAATGACCTCATTTGGGTATCCAGTCCGTACTAGTTGTAACGGCGCTCTGTAGTGCGGAAATGGGATTTTAACTCAGCACACGATGAACAACTGCAACAAAAACTGGCAACATCTCTTCGCTGAGGAGACCACCAAAATCTTGCACGCGCTGCTTCGTTCAGTTATTTTGTCCCGCTTGTCTCAGTTCTCGGTGGACGTTCTCTAGCACCTTGGCCACTTTTGTCTTAGGGACGACACTACGTCCCGTATAGGTAGGCCCACACTTTATGTACAGGAAGCCAATTGCCACCACGGGCTGTTCCCAACGGGCTCATAAACATCGAGTCTCCTAGCTGTAGCCTGCAAGCTCTTCGCCCGTCGGCTTGATTCCATTCGCTGATACTTTTTCATAACTCAACATCAGTTCGGGATCATCCTACTGCAATTCACCCCATCCTTTTGTTCTGTTCTGCAGACTGATCAGTGCCACGTGTTGTGTGATGCAAGAAGAACAATCCTCACGATCACGGGTTGGTCTTCGAGAGAGGGCATCTGCATTCCCGTGCTGTTTTTCCGGCCGATTGTAGCAATAAAGAGCATAATCTCGCCAATACCCCTGTCAGCGGGAAATCTGTCCTTCCGGATAGCGAAACTTCTCTAACCAAGTTAACGGCCGATGGTCAGTACGTACCACGAATGTCTTACTCAGAAGCCAATGGCGATATTGTTTTAAAAAGAACACTAATGCCAGCATTAACTTTCTCGTAGTGCAGTAGCTCTTCTCTCGTTCATTTAGGGATCCGTTTCCGCATGCGATAACGTGTTCTTCCCCTGTTTAATCTTTTTCGGATAATACTTTTCCGATACTGTAATCACTCACATCAGTGTCTAATATGAACTCGCCAGTTTCCAGGGCAAAATCATGGGATGATGGTATTGTATAATCGCAGTTGGTCAAAACTCCGCAGTTGCGCCTCCGTCCACATAAACTCGCAGTCTTTCCCTAATAAGGCATTCAGAGGTTCTTCTGTCATTGAAAAGCTGCGGACGAATCGTCGGTACTAATAGACCAGCCTCAGAAAACTCCTCACCTTACTGACCGTCAGTGGTATCGGTCACCGTTCTACCTGGATCGTCTTGGCGAGATCTGTCTGAATGCCGTCCTTGGATATGACATACCCCAAGAAATTAACCACCTCCTGCACCAATCTGCATTCGGACGGGTTTAGCCTAATACCAGCCTGGCGCAGATTGTCCAATATGTTACGCAGTTTTACGAGGTTTTCTTGAGACGATGGCCTCTGAGCGATGACATCGTCCGAATATACTAAACACTTCTGAGGCAACAGATCACGAAGTACTGACTGCATTAAGCGTTGAAATGTTGTCTGGACGTTCACTAATTCAACCGGCATTGTCTGAACTTCGTAGAGTCCCGAAGGCAAAGTAAACGCTGTTTTCCTCCTGTCTATCTCGGTAACTTCGACTTGCCGGTAGCCGGATGCAAGGTCAAATCTACTAAACCAACGTAGCACGCTGTGTTTCTAGAACGTCGTCCGTGCATGGAAGGGGAAAGAGTCCCGCTTTGTGACGCTGTTCAGAAGTCTGTGATCAACACAAAGACGTAAATTGCCGTCCTTCTGTTTCATCAGAACTGCTGGGGCGGCCTGAGATCAATTAGGGGCTAGATAATTCTATTTTTAGGCATCTGTCCAATCAACTCTACTAGTTTCAGTTCGTAGTGAGCCGGTATTCACCTCGGAGGTGTTCATATCGGCATACAATTCCTTGTATCAACCTGATGTTTTAATATCCCTGAACGCCTCGGCATTGTCGCTTTCCAGGCAAAGACATCCATGTACTCCCTAATCAGATTAGTCAAACCGTCCTTCCGTTGGTCATCTCCTCCACCAGCTCGTCCATTGAAAATTTGTGTTAGTTCCGATATTTGCTCCTCAATGTTACTTTGATTAGGAGTTATAGTGAAAATTTCATCTGTGTGTAGCCTCACCGCCTTTACAAGAATTTCTCGTTAGCACGTCGTCGGCTGGCTAATGAACAGTTTTGTTTAAACTAAGACTATGCGGCAGTTTAATCTCTCTAACATCCTCACTCCTAGATTCATGTCCCACGGTAACCTATCGACAGTCACCATTTCATGGCTGAGAGGCGTTCCGGCCATGTTCAGTTTAACCTCTATTTTCCCCAGAACCATCAGGGTGTCCCATCGACTGCCAACAACTTATTATACGAATAGCGCCAGTTGCGTCCCGCCAGAATAATTGCTACTTTCGACCCTACTAGGCTGCAGGACGCTTCCGTATCAGTGACGCAAGGGATGCGTCGTCCGCTTATGGTGATCGGGGCTACGAGCAATCTCCGATTCTGTGATAGGGCAGTTGTCAAATGGATCACCTGCTCTATGTTTGCACCCTTGCCTTCGAACTCATTAGAAGTCAGTCGATTAAATGTAACCGCTGACACACCTGAGGTTTTAATGTTGTGACCGCAAGTTCGTGCAAACCGACAAAACCGTTGGCAGTGGTAACAGCCGCCCCTGGTTTAGTTCGTCTGACTACGCACACAGGCCCATATGTCGCGCTGGTACTTCTTCTTTGGCGGTTGAACAGCATCAGTCACTACAAGTTCAGGGCCGAAATTCCTCTCGAGGCTGTTCGCGAGCGGATTTCTCAGGAACCGCTCGCAAACCTTCCGGGGAGTTACCATTTCTGATAGCCGTTCCAAAACCAATTCGGTCCATTTTCCGACGGGCTCTGTTGGGACCCGTTGGGGGGCTAGCACTTCAGCCGCCATGCGAATGTCTGGATATCCTCGCCGTATCGTTGGCGGCGCCCGTGGAACTCCCTTCTATAGTCTAGAGCAAGGACCATGGGTGTCAGTGTGCTGCTAAGATGCAGGTATGTTTGTTCGTTTACTTCGTTCTTCACAATCTCATCTTCTGACGCAACTGTGAGCGTCTCTTCTGCCAGGAAGTTCAGCAGTGCGCTTGGCTAATGGGAGGGTTCAAACGTATCTACATATCGCTGAGCCTGCAACTCTCCGCTTGAGAAGCCTCCGCCCAGGTGGAACTTCTCAAGCACAGTGACGGTCTCGAAAGTATCCAGAGCGATGGCTCCTCGGCGGAAATACGAAGTTATCAGGACTGTGAAGAGGTTCACTATTTTTCGCTGGATCACTGTCGTACAGCCAGACGGCGACTCTTCTTCACTGGAAGGGTGTTTCGGCACTCTTGCAGGGTCGCCAAGTGTAACAGACGGGCGAGAAGACGGAAGGCCGGACTGGGATAGGAATGTTTATGTGACATGCGACACCCAAAATACATACCGTGCTGCAGTGCTGCTGGCGCCATCTTGATTCTCGATTGTGTAGGTAATGTGCATATCCCACTGGGCCTTTGACTCGCGCTTGTTTTCGTTGTCTCCTTTCACAGGACTATCGTTGGGACCCTTTACGAGTGTAAGGGGTACCGAAGCCAGAATGTCTTGCTGAGTTTGATTTCTTGCTGGACGGTTTGCAACTGGTCTCAACCCTGAAGCACCATACCGGCGAACCACACAGTTGTCGTGTACAAATGGGTTTCTATCACCTTCGGCTTTCTTCAACGCAGAATATAGCCGTTGGGTAGCGTGAGTCTCTGGTGTCCGATGACGGAAGCCACTGTTCACACAGTCATCATCGTCTCATTCATCCTGTCTGGTATCTGCAGGATAATTATGTGTACATCTATAAAGGGGCTAACTTGGCCAATGATACCAAAAGATAAATCGCTCCAGGTTATGTTGATTCGTGCCTTTTAGGACAAGGGACACATTGTTCACAGACCCACGAAAATAAACAACACCGACACCCGCCATGTACTTCCGCAGACGATCCTGCAACTGAAATTCACCAATCCTCAAAAATTACTTTGAAAGCTGCAACATAATCCATGTCCGAAAAGCAAAACAATACCATCACTTACTGATATGATAAATAATTTCTGCACTATTAAATATACTATATTTACGCATCCATGTATTAACAGATAATTATCGTCACACGCAACCACCATCAGCCATACCGAATTTTGAAACAACCATACGTTAAGGTCGTCTTTAATTATTGGTTGATTGGAGCAAAAATATACGTCAGTAACACACAATTTGGTGGTTTCAGCTTTGCACCTAGTGCCAAGACACGAAAGCGGAATACGTGATGAAATTTTTTCAATGCGCTATAACTGAAGAAATCACGGTCTACGACCAGCATTTGTGAGGCAAGACAGCACAATGCATATAATTGTTTGATGTTGGAACAGTAAAACAATTGCAAAGCAAAAGGAGACGGAGCATGTCAGTCATGTTTACCACATTGTCAAAACTTGATGGCCGCTGCAAAATCACAGGTGGGTCACCAACTTGCATAATAAAACGAAATTAAATCAGGACAGTACTTGGACAAACGTGGAAGAACACCCGATTCAACCTCGTCAGCTATCAACAAAGTTGAATGCTAGTGGGCATACTCATAAACACTAAAATTTCAGAAAGGCTCCGAAACGCAAATTGTATATCACGTACTACCGGTCGTGTCTTTCACGTCCTTAGCTACTCTCAAAAAAACCGTTACTCAAGTTATCTTTTCGGTGGAGCCCATCAGCTATGTGCAGAGAGCATGCACGTGTTTATGGTTAGCGGTCAGTACAGGTTTGTCGGATGGGTGAACAAAAAGTCATTTTCTGTGTTCCAATCAGAAGTGTCTAAACGAATGTGATGACATCAGTGGACACAAGGTGCGCGATTTGGCTTTGCCCAGAAAGTTATAATAATAATATACATTTCTCAACGCAGTTGTGAGAAACACACTCGGATATGCGCAATCATTACAGATATTTACATGTGGTAAAAAACAACAAATGGATATATAATAAGACAGACATGCTATCCATCGGCAAAAAGAGCCATATCAGAGGGCAAACGGTCGCAGTTTACAAACGTCTGATGTACGCACCGGGAAAAAGAATAGTTTACCTGTTCCACATATTCAGTTTAAATGATGAGATGTTACAATAATTCACCTTTTACAAGGTTAGGCAGAAGACGACGCTTCGAATATTTCAAGGTCGCGTCGGTAGTACGTGCAAACGCATCTTTGGTGGATTTCGTCGTCATTTGACGTAATTTCAGTCGGAAAAATGTTGGAACAATTGAGTTTGGGCGACGGAGAATAGGAATTTCCAAAATCTGGCAAATAGTTGAGTGTACTCCAGCGCACGGTTTCCTCGGTTGCTGAAAAACGTCAAAAAGTTGATATTCGTGTTAATCGCTTGGTCGGTACGGGGATTCAAGCGTCCAATTATCGCGAACATTTTCCTCGCATAACAGATGCTCGTGAAAGTAAGAAAAAACGCAATCTGATGTGGTGAATGGGAAAATGTGGAGTGATCACATGTGATATGAAGAATAATGTGCATGCCATTTTTTCTTGATAAAAAGTTTACGGGATTATATTATTTTTGTTTTTTTTCAGTAAAGTTCATAGTATTGGCAAACAGATGTTATAGCATTTCGCGACAATTGGGCAACCAGCAACTGCTTCTAGACTAATAATCAGTTAATAATCAAAACTCCGTACGAGGTTTTAGCGTCAGCTTGTTTTAGGGGGTGGATGTTTAAGCTAGAATCTATACTTCATAGCGCACGGCAGTTGCTATGGTTTAACGAGGATGGTTGGATGCAAGTGAGACAGCGCACGATGTGAGTTGGGGTAAACGGGAGAGTATTTTTTCCATGGTTTTCTGTGGAGAGCTTTTGTATGCCAGTCAAGTGAACCGCGAATACCATCTATCATATATATAGTATGTGCGAAAAGTGTCCACGTGAGTTACAGCTCTTTTTTCTCTTTTTGCTTTGTTCTAAACATAACTTTACATACGTTTGTCCTACTAAATTTACTATAAGGTTCAATTTTATATTGCCAAATATTCTGAGCAATGCTTGCATAGTGACGCAGGTAAATACAATAATGCGGTTTCTTGAGCACGTATTGCATCAAATGCTAGATTGGTTGTGAGTGAGCGGTGGATACGCATTAAACAGTTTCAGACAAGCTGTTTCAATTAGAAGCCTGACAGTGGGGACAGGAACGTGCGTTGTATGCCGCTGGCGGCTAAATGTTCGCCGGACCACATTCAAACAGCTCATAAGAAGATGCACTAAGTTTGAAGATGGACTTTATGTCTGATGACGTAAG
>JTDE01005829.1:1571-40392 GCA_014338405.1 Paragonimus skrjabini miyazakii
CAATTAGAAGTGCAGTACTCATGTTGGGTTCGAGTACACATTCCGTAAACAACCAGCTTCGCATCCGGTTGACCGAATGCATTTTTGATACAGCCTATGGTTTTTTTAGTTTTTGTTACCGGAAAAGTTACCTGTTCAAAGACGTTGAGGGAGTTTGGATATCATATTTCTAAATCTCGAACAGATGTTGCGGTCTCGATGTGGAGAACTCATCAAGCCTTCTTTTGTGCATTGAAACAAATTCAGAGAACATCGCATGCTGTGGAAGCATGTTCCATCGGTTGTTCACTCGACATACGAAGGAGTTGGCCTTAATTGGTGTTTCTTCATATTAAGACTGTGACCTCGGAAAAAGGTATATGTATGCTCATCTAACAGGGAGTTCACCTCAACTCCAACTATTCCCTAGAAAAGCATGCAGATTTGTTAGGGCGTCCATTCTATTATCATCCCAAACCACCTACCTCGTGAGGAAGAAAAAGAAACGATTGACTCAGTCCTGATTAGCGTAACTGTGCAGAGCGGACGAGACTTTTATGCCGCTATGCTCATTAGTTACCATAATTTTCTTCGGTGACTGTTCTCTTTGATATCTTGGAAACACTTGGTCATTACGGGCCATATAAAAACTTTGTAGTTGTCGCCTTTGTGGCACACGTGTCGAGGCGGAACAAAGCAGTTTTCTTTGTACGCGATAAAGCGGACCAGGTTGACGTGACAAGACCTAGGCCTCAATAATCCCTGTTTGTCTGCGGAGAAGGGTCTATTATCTGCTAAGTGCCTCATAATCCCATCCTTAGTAACTTTTTCCAGTAATTTCAAGACAACTGATGTGGGTCTCATTGATCGGTAGTTACCTACCTTGTGTTTATTACCCCGCATATGGATGAGGAATCTTTAGTGACAATTGATTCTCATCTTCAAGTGTTTAAGTTTTTATGTGTTCAGTCACTTTCCTACAAACTTAGTTATCTGAGAGATTGAGGACTGTTACCTGTCATCGCAAGTAATGAAGTGAATACTTGCGGAACTACAATACCTTTTTAACCTGCATGGACTATCTGCTTTTTGTAGGTCATGAATGCCCCTTGAGTCACGCGACCTTCGTGAAGTGGTACGGGTGCGGCATGGACGTGATATATTTAAGCTGGAGAAGATATGAAACTTAAAAACAATAAATTGGTTCCATCGTCCAGTTCGTTTCAGGATGTCCGTTTGTAAATTTCTATCGAACCACTTCTTGCATGCAGCATCGCACAAATCGGTTTCCAAATTTTTGCCACGGATTGCCTTGGGATCTGAATTTAAAAGGAGAACAGAGGAAGTACGCGGTTATGAACTGAAAGATTGGCTTCCTTCCCTTTTTATCAAATGTCCACAGGAGTTAGCTGAAACTAGTATATGTGAGAAACCTTAAGATCCATGCCGTACTTGTATTCAGTTTAACGCTACAGTGTCTGACAGTCCCTAAGGAAACAAAGAAGGCACGTGTTTAGTTGATAGGGTTGCCAGCTTTCATATCTAATGAGATTGCCATTTCAGTTTGCATGCACATTAACTCAATACGTTTCAGGAATTTGTAACTGGAACTAGGGACAGAGTGAAAAGATAAACAAGAGACCACAAATATCGTGCGAACATTTCGAGCGATTTTGCTGATGGCCTAGCGAGCCCGATATGCATGATTGGCTAGGATGGCAAGGCATTCAGTAGTTAATCCTTCCAGCGATCCGGAGGTGAATGTGTTGTCGTGGTTGAAGAAAAGGAGTTGCAATAAACCCCGATACAAAATAACCAGTGAAGTCAAGAGCTGGACTCAGTGTTCACGAGACGTTCAATAGTATTGGAAAGTATTCTGGGTGTCTAAAGCGTAATTAATAAGGCGAAGCGCTGAACTGAAGTTCACTCCAAAAACGATGTGTTTCAGGTGGCTGCCAATCACCGGAGTTGGGGGAAGGACTGATGTATGCGCGTGACAGAGTTTTATTCAAACGTGTTATGTCTATCTTTCGTATGATCAAGAAAAGTTGTACGGTGCCGCCTAATACAGCAGCCACGTGAGGTTTGCGGAATGAGGTATAAAACAGTGAAAACACCATGGCACAATTTGGGAGCACATGAAGACAACCACACACACACACACACACGCAAAAAACAATCCCACGCATCAAGCCGATGGAAGTCAGCTATTCTAACGGTCTTATGAACAAGGTGAAACATACTTTTGTAAGCATTTTAGACGCTGTACATCAAGCAAAACGGAGTTATCTTCAGATCATCACAGCCAGTGGACACGGCCGGGATTCCAGCTGGCAGGATCGTCCCAGTAGTGTCATATGGGCGTCCCGTGTGTGCCCCATTAGAGTCCTAGCTGAACACTTTCCGGTCGCTGATAGAACGGTTATGGAAACTTCCACGTAGCACCGTTCACACAATTTCCGATTCCGCGCATAATTTAACGATTATACCTGCGAGAAGTTACTCCGTACGTTACCACTAACATAACAATCCCCTGAATCATTGCGGAATAACGGAAAGGGGTATCACGCAACCACAAAAATTGCGACCGTTATTGTGAAAATATATTTGCGCTGGAAAACGTACAACCGTAATTGCATATTGCATTCCGTTGTAGTTCTTGAAAATATTGCATAACGTTCGCATGCTTTGTTTGGCCATCGAATATGTAATCTATAGATTTGATACAATACGAAGTTGTAAAGATGAGTTAGAAATGACACGTCTTCGTGAAGGATCGAGGTACAGTAAAAGTGAAACATAACATTCTTGCAGTATTCCTTCTAAGCATTCCAATGCTGGTAGTTAATCACTAGTTCACATCGGGTAACATGAATGCGCCCTCTTGGACTAGTACAAAATTCAAACATAAGCCGTAGTACTGCAAGTTTTGTGGGTGTGTTAAAAATACCTTACAGTATTCTTTTTACCAGGCCCAACCAAAACTTCTTTCAGCATAAATGATAACTTATCAGTACCCGTTCCCACAAGACCGCGCACTATCCTCACATTACCATCTGTACTTGTTGAACATTATATGCTTTGCTTGTATTTCATAGTTAAACATGATAAACTCGTCGTACTTCAGTGTAAAGCCTCCATCGACGTCATTGTCGCATTAAAGCACGTTAGGGAGGCAAAGTAAGCCGGGGCACAGACGACCAAATTGCCACAATAAATCAATAAATCAAGCGTCGATTTAAACAACTTTGAAAATTTCAACGGATTTTAGCACATGTATAGCCATAATGGCGGTTACAAACACTATCCCGATATAACTCACTGCATAACTTTATCGTACGCTGCGTATGAGACGGGGTAGATAATACCTGAATGGAACTGTGATATATGCCGATATACGTCGATGATCAAAAAATCGGGAATGCCACTGAGCTCAACGCACTACAGATTGATCTTGATTCGATTAAGCATTGGTCGGACGATTGGAACCTCCCAATAAATGACAATAGGTGCGCACATATGTCACTCGGTGGAGACTCCGACAATGTCTTCGTGATTCATGGTGTACCCGACATGGTGGATATCATGAAAATCGAGTTGAAGAAAGATATGAGCATTTGGTTGTTGTCTGACATATCTTTCGAGCGTCACCATGGGATGACGAAAAAGAATTTGCCGCCTTTAGGATGATCGAGCGCACTTCCCCCGCACAGACAGGAGAGCGTTTCAAACGCCTCACGGGGTTTGTATGAAACCGCTCCTCAAGTATGCCAGTCAGTTCGTGGAAAACACTTATTGGCTGTTGAGCGTCTCCAGCGTGTGGCTACCTAACTAGTAACTGGCCTAAGAAATGTTGCGCATGAGTCCCGGCTTGAAATTCTTGAGCTATACCCACTTCAGTTTTGACGACTCCGCGGTGATTTAATTCTTACATTATTCTTGTTTAGGGCAGATCTTGTTGAACAGCTCTTCATCATAGCGGATAATGACGGCCGATGAGGACAACAAGAAGCTTTTCAAGTTTCCTTCTCGTACCTTCCTTAGACAGCTGTTCTTTTCTGACAGGGTTAATAAACTTTGAAACAATCTTCCTCCTGAGGTCGTTAGGAACGCTTCTAGCGATCGCTTTAAAGCATCACTTGACTCTCATCTTCCACAAATTCTATTATGCAACCAATCTTACTTTGTTTCTGGCATTTACTGTAATCCCAAAGAGCGAAGCTACACCCTGTTTTCAATGTCTGCCTATCAGATCAGCAGACACCCGCTTGGCGCTGAGCAAGAAAAACCGACTGGATCCGGGGGCCTTGAGCCTCTGCCTCAAACCCGTATATCGATCGTTGAATCGCTGAAAGAACACACATGGGATGGATGAAAGTTCTATGAGCGTCCCATGAGCTGCGTAGAATATTTTTCTTATAATATGAAATCCAGATGAGTATTCCGTATCTAATGAAGGATATAAGCATGTTTGGCGAAGTCTATATCAATTTTACCTGTCCATTTTTGTGCTGAATCAGACTGAATCCACAGAGGATCGAGTAAACATACAAATTGTACACCAAAATTAGTGAATGACTGGAAATACAAAATCAAAAGTACAAAAAGCGACTTCAAAACAACTTGGGACGCATGTAATTATGGTTGAAGTACGGTAAAATTTTATTTGGCACCGATTGCTGATCTTCATATTGGGGACCTTTGGTCTTCCTTCAAGACTGGTAGGATGGATACAGGACTTCGTGCGTGGTCGCACCTTCCATGTAGAGGTAGCAGGGAGGAGGTCCACAGAAGGTGCAGTAGTTAGTGGGGTACCTCAGGGATCAGTGCTTGGACCACTATTATTTTTAATGTTCCTCAATGATCTCATCAAAAACCTGAAATGTTCCCGCTTACATCTTCGCTAGCGATGTGAAGATTGTGGGAAATCCTGAAAACACGAGCGTGCAGAAAGACTTAAATACTGTTCAGAAGTGGTCAAATGAATGGCACCTACCCTTGAATGTAGATAAGTGTAATCAGCTGCTTGCTGCGGAACAGCCAGAGTCAATAAGTTATTTTGGCAAGGAGGGGGGTAGAAACAACCAAGGACCTGGGAGGGCTCATAGACGGGAACTTCAAAGTTTCCAAACAGTGTATAGAGACAGCACGAAAAGGTAATAGAGCGCTGTATGTGTTGAGAAAACCGTTCGCGTCAAGGAGCCCAGAGGTGCTGTTGCCGCTTTGTAAAGTTTATGTTAGGCCACATCTGGAATACTGTGTGCAGGCTTGGAGCCCGCATATGATAAAAGACGTCAAGTTAATTGAGAATGTTCATAGGAGTTTTACAAGGTTGCCTGAGAGAATGCGAGATAACTCATATGAAGACAGACTAAGAAACTTTGATCTGTTTTCTCTTGCGCGAAGGAGGGTTAGAGGAGACCTGATCGAAACCTTCAATATTTTTGACAGAATTACCGGAGTTGAGGCCAAATCTATTTTCAGCCCGCATACAAACTCACACCTTCGAGTCCACAGTCTCAAGTTAGTGAAGAGGGTTGTTACATCGATTGGGGCTAACTTCTTCGTATGTCGAGTCACCAACTGTTAGAACATGCTTCCACAGAATGCAGTATCCTCTGAAAGTGTGACAGAGTTTGAAAGCAAGCTAGATGGGAGCTGGCAATCTTTCTTCCCGGAACTGTTGTGAGGGTTTAGTTCAGATGAGTTTCCCAAGAACTTTCCTCGACGTATATTCGAGTTAGTCAACTTTTCATCTCTATTCGCTATTATTATCTGTTTTAAATCTTATTCACTGTTTTTATTTTATTTACAAAGTTAGTCTTAGCATCTGAAAGTATAGGTTATAGGATTCAAACCCACATAGGTCTTACACTTAACCCTTGTTTCACGTCATTTCAAGGTGAGGATAAACTTGTGTATGTCAATGGTAGCTGTGAACTTGTTGTGTTCTGATGGCATTGATAGCTTGAACTCCTCAGCTTTTATCTGGTAGCTCTCATAATAACTCATGGAAGTGAAATACCTCTTCTCATTATTGTTGCAACACTGGGCGCCCTCAGAAGCTCACTGGTGCAAGAAACTAAACAGTTTCTGGCTGAAGCCGTTCCGTCCTGGAAACTGAATTGAACTGAACTGAATTGAACTTTAGCCCTTAAATAATGATCAGTTGATCGCGGCAGATTTTGGCGGGAAGTGACAGTGTGCGGAATTTGAAATTTGGACGTTCAGGCTCGGTGTTTCCCGAAGCATGTCCGTCGACGTGGGATTGTTGGCAGTACTGGAGAAAAGTATATCCCCAGGTAACTGTTAATGTTAACTCTCTTCATAAGTCTCCATTTTCAGTTCAACAAGAGTTGGAAGCCGCTCAACATTTCTTAGAAAAAGCAGCTGAAGCCGACCTCATTGGTTTATTAAAACAACTTAGCGATGTTCTTATTAATCCGGAGTGCTCGCCCGTGGTGCGAATGCAAGCTGGTCTTCAACTCAAAAATGCCCTTTACTCAAAGGATCCTGAAGTTAAAACCATGTATCAGCAGCGATGGCTGCAGCTTGCTCCTGATGCCCGCTTGTACATTAAGAAAAATGTGAGTACTTAATATCCATGATACATTTCTATTTAGTGTTTGGCTGCTCTCGGTACGGAAACCACTGCACATAGTTCAGCTGCCCAATGCGTGGCGTACATAGCGTGTGCCGAAATACCTGCCTTGCAATGGCCAGATTTAATGGAACGGCTTGTAGAAAATGTCGTGGCGTCCACCGGCTCGGAAGCCTGCAAACACTCAACGTTGGAAACCATCGGCTACATCTGCCAGGACATTGTGAGTTATAGATTTCATCTCTTTACTCGTAATAGGAGCCTTCAATTCTTGTGAACCAGTCGAATGCTATCTTAACGGCCATTGTGTGCGGCATGAAAAAAGAAGAACCGAGGTAAATTCTTTTCCGTGTTACTCTATTTTCTTAGCGACAATGTTCGCCTGGCTGCCACTAATGCATTGTTAAACTCTCTGGAATTTACTAAGCACAACTTTGATGTTGACGTAAGTTTCAGAGCAAATTATCAATAGCCTCTGTAGAATGAAAGAAATTATATAATGCAAGTTGTATGTGAATCAACGCAGTCTACACAGGCTCAAATTCGAGTAGCTGCTCTTCAATGCCTGGTGAAAATTATGTCCCTTTACTACGGCTATATGGAAACATACATGAAGCAGGCGTTGTTTGCGGTAAGAGTCCTTGTTATCTTGCAGGTTTTGTTGACATTTTCGTTGATGAGCTTCAGTTGGCGTGGAGCATTCTGGTGACCATATGGGTATTACTTCTTAAACAAGGTAGTACACTCCCAACTTAACACCCACACATCCGTCTATGTTGAGCAGCTCATCATATCCTGCCCACACGTTTATGGTGTGCCACTTAATGGAGATGTTCGTGTTTTGGTTGAATGTCTCCATCCGGTTTTGCAGTGCGGCGGATGAGCCCACGATGTTCGCGGTCCGTTGGAGACTGGTGAACAGCACAACGGTTTACACTCCTTTGCAATAGTCTATTCATGCAATGTGCTTATGAAGTCGTGAAGGAAGCAGCCCGGTTCGTGTATGCATCTGATGTGACAAGTCTGTTCCGTTAGACAGTCGAAGACTAATGGAGCTGTGGCACCTGTCCTCTGTTGTCAGAGCTCAGTGACCAAATTTATTCCTGCAGTCTGAGTATTTATGGTTACCTGTACATCTTTAATAATCGCTGAGATCGATGGTCACAGTTTGTTAGTCCTATTGGAATGTCATCTACGGATTTTGGAGGACTAATGTGTCCGCACGCTCTTCAGGAGCTCATGAACCCTCGTTAAAACGTTCGGAACCGTCGTAACACCTGTCCTACATACCCTGAGGCCCGACTGCCAGTCGTAAACTGACCACACCTTTGTGTTGCCGTCCATTGTTCGTGGCTGCTTGTTTGTCTGTCGAAACCGCTTATTTCACCGTTACTCTTCACTTAGAATGCCATCCTTTTGGGGGTATTTGGCCCGAATACCGAGAGCCTAACAATATCCAGCCAGAACGCGACTTATATCGCACAGAAGCAATCAGCTTGTGACGTGGTAGTCAAAAACCTGTTTTTTTTTTGCGACAACTGCTGTCAAACGATCGGATTATTATGTTAAACTGGCTTGGCCTTTGCGATAGCCGATGGCCCGTTAAGAAACTGGCAATTTCTACATACCCATTCCGGAAGTTTGTTGAACGTCGTCCCCGAGGTGTATATGCATTACTTGTTCTTCGATCGCCCTTTAACTAATCTAGACTATTTTACATGCGAACCGTTAGCTTTCAAGTCTTAGTCCAAGGTTTCAGATGCGTTTTGTGCTTATTTGCATTACCGTTATACAAAATACACCATCAAGCAGTTGAAATTTAAGTGTTACCGCCTGAATTTCTATACGTTCTATCAACACTCGTAGCCCTGTATGTTAAGGCTTCGTTGCTACCGAAGTTTAACATGTGTACAATTCAGAATAAAATTCAAAGAGTGGGAGATGATTGGAGACATTACATCCCAGAAGACGTGGTCAACTGTTCGCCTCAAAACACGTATACCAGGTAACATAAGGTCGCAAACCTTGTGATGGCGAAGCGACAGTGATAAGATCCTCATTGCAATGTAGTAGTGCGTACCCTGCTTAACTCAGTCGTCGGCTATTTCCCTTTGTCTGCAGTGTGGGGCTAGGTACCTCAAGGACCTTTACCCTTAATGATCAACGCTATTCGCCAGTAGCCGTTTCTGCCAAATTGTCCATTAACTATCTGGCATATTACAACAATGGGCGGCTTGGGTTGACATTTTTAATGCAGCTGGCTATTTTAACTCTACGCGTCGTCAATGTTTGTATTCGTGAGTGTTTGGTCGGCAGTACTAGTCATCCGCCCTTATTATCTCATTGTTGCATATTATGTGTTTCTGTAGAAAGCCAAAACAGTGCAAAGTTGGTTAGTCATCATCCGTCTTATGAGCTGGCAAACGCAAGAAGTACGTGGGTACCAATTCAGACGGGTCCTAGTATTGGGAGCTACTATACGGTAGACCAAGCGACACTGAGACGGTCACAGTATGAAAACAAGACAGTCGAAGCTCGGGTACATTGGACTACTACGCTGATTGGCTGTGGAGGGAGGCCCAGGTAATCCCAATACAGCGAAGGAGATCACGTAGAAATGGGATTGCACACCAGTATTGTTATCCTTAGCACCATTTTTATTCTCACAGAATAACATCTATAGTGCGGCCGCTATCGTCGGTTCACCGGTATTAACTTGTGCGAAACACCCCACTCCCTGGCGAGTAGTCCGTTCATATGGCGGCAAAGTCTCGGCTGGTTGGGCGACCGGCTGAACGTTTATATATATATATATATATATATATATGACGGCAGATTCGAGTTGAGTCATGATGTTTCTGCTTTCCGACCTTCTAAGAAACTAATTGGTGTGATGCCTCCAAGTCATGGAGCTCACTTACATCTTTCAGAGTATTCGTTTGCAGCGCCTCCAGTTAACTCCCTGGACCCAGGTTGGTTGGTTCTGGCTGTGGTTACGGACGTCTCACTGTTGTGTTCATTCGTGGTTGTGCTGCTTTTTCGCAATGTGACGTCCGGCTATATTCTTGGCTTTTGACCGAACATGCCGCCAACGCAGACTAGTTGATCGAATGAATGTTGTCTGGATCTTGGGGTCGGTCTAGTTCGTGACCAACAACTAAAAGCGCAGTGTAGATGTTTGAGGCGGGGCGTTAGCTTCAGTTGACAACTTAGTACACGATTAACTTTACTCTGCATGCAGCATCCTAAGATGTCTGGAAAAACAGCTGGTGGGCCAGTCTTGAACTTACCCCTGGTGGAATCACCGTATTTGAAGGTGTCTACCGCTTTGCTTAATTGCGGATGCTGTTAACTGACCTGCTCACCAGCTGTAGCTTTTGTATCTAGCCCAATTCGAAGAGGCCCGGTTTGGGACATTTTTTTAGATCACAGCTGTTTTATCCTGTGAACAGTGATCAGTTATTGCACTCAGCTTCCCCACATAATTCATAATGCACCGGAAGCATTTTCCACTCACGGATCGATCTCCACGTATGACGCATACTTAATGTGATATCTAATTCGATGTCCAGCTGTGGTCGAACGCGAACATCATTGATATCACCCACTACGTACTTGCATTTCGGGCTGATATAACCTTTGCACGTAGTTGTGATTGCGTTGGTCTTGCATTACCTTGTCTTCTGCCGATCACCGGACTTTATTTTCTGTTATTTTGCATCAGACAACAGTCTTCTTCATGTCCTTTTAAGCTATAGATGTGCTTCTTATGGACACAATACCGGAAGTAATGCCATTCCCTGCTGTACCGGCAAGCTGCACTGGAGGCCTACTCTTATGTAAAGAGCTGATGACTCTGCTCCGAAACTTAGGCCGTTGAAATTGTTCCGGGTGTCGGGATTTAGCCAACATCATTTCCGAAATAGGCTCACATCGATTGTATACAAACCACTTTGAGATTAGCTTGATTCCTGTTACGTTGAAACTGTTCGTACCCAGTATTTCTGTACTGAGCCCTGCACTTTGGGAATAGGTTGGGTTTTGTCCTAACCTATTTGAGTGCTTGAACACAGCTGTTCATACAGAGGATCGACAGTGGTCCTTTTAGACATTGGGGTGCATTTGATTTAGTCGTTTTTAAAGGTATGGCGCACTTGGGAAGTGAACTAACTTCCTGTTAATATTCTGCTTTCTTAGCTTGTGATGGCTCGCCGTCAACGTTCAGCATAAGTTGGATGCGGCATGGTTGTCTAACCTTCTACCTAGCTTTGCCGTATTTAAAGTCCTAGAGTGCGCTGTGGCAGACTAAATGTAGTGATGTGGGTACTTCTAGGTATGGGACTTATAGTTGAAGTATTGTTACAATCTGGCATGGTTCATGGGAAGCTTAAAACAACCCAAGCAGGTCAAAGGCTGCGGTTTGTAAATGTGGTAGGCCTTTGCGAAGTACTTAGTGTTGTTACGCGGCTGGCATGAGTCCTTTTGTTCCCAAATTTGATGAGAAGCCATTAGAGGCAGTCTAGAAACTCGCACACCTTGGAGGCCGGCGGAATGCTTAGTATAATTCTGTCGTATAGATAGGACTCAGACGGCGATTGCCCATTCACACCATTTGCGGCGCAAACGTGAAAGATTGAGTTCAACGGAACACGCAATCATATATATGTATAATTGAAGGGGGCATTCACTGAGCAGTGAACGATTTGTTGTAACGTTTCAACTTATCACTACGATCCGTGGCGGAATGAGATTGTCCTGCCGCTCACCATGTTCGCCAGTCTATATGTTTTTGTTGGTCTTTCGTTCCAGCAACAACGATGCTGACATAGTGGTTGTCTGTGTCCACGTGTGAATAGAGCGCTTACAGTACAAACCGTTCCCTTTTCGTTTTGACGCGCGCAACCACTTTCGCATGATCCATGTTGAACTCGTGATCTGCATCCGTATAGTGGTGCCAGAATTGTGGTCTTGGGTCGGATCGTCTCATTGTTAAGTTGTGTTCATGCATGCGCGTGTTCGGCTGTTTGCCTCTCGTCCACATGCTGTTGGAGAGATAGAATCACACAGACCACGCAGAATTGTCCATACAGTTATACCTTATCCTTGGCGTTCATTAAAGCTGCGCAGAGTATTGTGTTCTGCTTGTGAAATAATTGGACGCCTAGTGGTTGGAGCATCCACTGTGTTGCATCAGATATACTGTGAAGGTATATCGCTGTTATTCACGTTGTATATTCGGCATGTTCATTTCTTGTGGACCTTTTTGTAGGTGCCTTCATTAAATTACTGGGGTACCCATTGCAAACGAGACGCATGAATAGTTGTTCTCGTTTTTTTCTAAATTCGAATGAGCCGCAGCTCCTGTTTGCACGTCGAAACAGTGTTCGCACGCAGGTTTTAAGTGGCATACTATGTGGCTGCTGTTGAACTTGAGATTGATGTCAATTGTTGTCAGTTTATTATGGACTCAAGGTTCATGTTTGACACCGGGTCTCTTATAAATGACACATCAGGGGACGCTATATATACATATATATATATATATATATATATTCGAATGGAGAAATTCACGCATAACGTCCCCCGATGTGTTAGCCACCACTCAGTTGATCGCAACTGTTACATTCCCACAGACTTTTCAGTCAGCCCTTTTCAAGAAGAAGCACTACACTCGGGTTTCGCTTTTGTTGGAGGACGTCAGTAGTACACATCCTTGGCATGGCAGGGACTAGAACTCCTACCACGTTTTCTTGAAGCAACTGTATAGACCACTGCGCCATTGACCTCACATTTGGCACGACCGAATCGCCATATGCAAACACGGCCACATTCGCTTGTGAGTAATGCTCACATTGCCGGATTGCCTCTAGAGAATACATTAACTGTCCTGCTAGCTCCAATCGATGACAATACAATTATAACTTCTCGGTAAGTTGTCGCAGAAATCATCTAGCTTGTCGCAGTTGGCAGTTGAACAAGAAGTAACACCACAGGATAGTACCACACCTATGCGTTGCATACCGTACATGTGTTCAGTGTGCCTCAATACCGTCTAGTGAATGCTGTACTAGACTAGAGGCATGCGCGCTCTGGCAGATATAGAGCGTTTATTTTCATACTAGTTTGGATACGTCGATTTATGTTTATCGACGAAGTGGCCTCCCACCACAGCGCTGAGTATACTTGGTACATATTAGTGCATGATCAGAATCCACACAGATCACCCTGACTAATTTACAGTTTTGGAAATAGCCACGTAACCGATAGCTGACGGCAACGTAGTCAGTCGGTGTCTACGATTAATTTGGCAACAGGGATTGCCAGGCGGTGCGTTGACATCTAGAAGGCCGAGAATTACTACCTGTCAGAAAAAGGCCGTTATAAGTACAGAGCTGTGAAGGGCCTTCGACGAGTATTCCGAGAATGTGGGCCACGTATTTCGTACTCACCAGCACTTAACCTGGTTGCTTGAGTGTTCAAATCTTCAGGTAGTAGTGCACTGTTCGTGCACGCTCGGTATGCAAGAAACTGCCGATCTGGTCACAAAAATCATCTTTGATTACGTCTGAACGATAGTCTGTGAGGACATGCGCAACAACAGGTAACGTTTGTAATGGGCACTTCTCGATGCTCTAACCTTACTCTCGAATCTGACAGTACGAAAACGACTGTTGATGGGTATCCAGTAAAGCAGCGCCTTCTCTGCGTAAGCGTTAAGGGCATTTCCAACACCGGCTTGATCGGTGGCTTGAGCCGTAGGGTCTCCAGACAAGCGCGTCTAGCGGAGCGACCGATGTAGATTGAGGTTTTAGCTTTGCCCTACGGTTTTGAAGCCGTGTTAGCAAGGCAGCAGATATAGTTGGCGTGGGTCTCTAAAATACACACAGAAGTTGCCCGTTTACCTGTCTGCGTGAGCGTTCGAACATTGAAGGCGGTGACTTCAGATGGTGTTCGCAGACTAGTGTGCCCGTCAGGCACAGATGTTTGGCACACCGTTATTCTGACTATGACTTCCGTCGCTAGCAGTAAGTGAATCAGCTATCTGGTGTGCGTAAGAAGGTGAGTTTTTGGAGTCATCAAACAAATGATGTAACAAAGGAGGGAAGAATGAGACAGATTGACTTGGTGTGACAGAATGTGATAAGGGAGCTAAATCGGTCGCCTGACTGCCAAAGGATTGTAAGAACATGAGACAGTTAATTTCACCATCATCATAGGCAGCTTTACATCAGTGGTTCTCAGTTATGCCTAACCTTCACACGACCATGAAAAAAAAAGTGAACCCTGTACAGAAAGAGAAGAAAAAAGGAGAGGGGGAGTAACCTAACTAATAGAAAGCTACTTTTGTGTTGAAGCATTCATAGTGAAGGTGTCTGCATCCTGCGAACACAACCGAGCTATAGGTGGTAGTAGGACGTCGCCAGCGAGACAGCTTCGGTTGTCTCACTTCATTGAGTACACTTACATCGTTCACACCATTGAGCCCTATTGGCCTCCATCTCACCTACCGTCTCTAGCCACCGACTCTGAGTCGCAAGGTCCCCAGCCCAGATGACGAATCCTACTTACAGTGGTCAACCTCTTGGTAAACGACTTCACTTGCAGCGTCAGAAAACAGTGCTCCGTGTGATAGACAATTAGTTGGCATTTTCAGTTCATGGCCTAACCATATAAGTCTGTAAAAATGTAAGGGTTGAACAAAAGAATGCGCATTGTACTCACTACCAAATACCCGGTTCATAGCCTCTACGTTGCTAAATCGTTAGCGTCACCCAATACGAGAGATCGACCGTCAATTGCCAGAAGACGGTGCACGTCTTCTACCATGATCAGCTAGGTTTCGCTGCGGTAAAGTAATACAGCCCTTATCATCACCTTATATACGCGATCTTTCAGCATCAAAGAGATGACTGCCTGTTGCCAGGGGTGCCCCAGATTAGCGAACTCCGCCCAGCCTTCATGAATTCAGTATCTAACATTAAATCTACGTAATCACAATAATCTTGCAGAATCACTTTGCACGTTGAGGTTGCGAAGCGCATTCCGAAATATTTGGCAGGACGCGAAATAACTTCTAGTGTTGTTTGTGCTGCTTGGAAATTGTCAAGCAATGCCTTGTCCGTCTTCCACCAGGTAGGAGAGTCACGCCGGCGTCTTGTCAGCGCCACGGACACTTCCCCGTCGTTTCGACTATAGTAAAATTAAACAAAACTAGTGAGATTGGACAGCCTTCACGTACGCCGCTTCTGGTGCTGAAACTGTCAGACACTTAATCGTAAACCCTGACCTGAGCTGAAGTGTGTGATTAAAGTGCCAATAAAATGTTCACTAATGTGGTCGGCATCCCTCTGTGTTTAAGCGACTCTAAAAGTGTAGATCGATCCACCGAATCGAACGCATCTTTACAATCGAGAAATACGACAATCATTGGTCGGCGGGAGGTATGGCCTGTTAGATTCGAGCCCGAAACTTATTAGGACCTTCAGGATGAGAATTACCAAACTTGCTTTCTTGGTTAGTTTGATGCTTGCACTTTGCCGATGGTATAGTGAGCTTCTCAACAGCTAGCCGTTAGTATCGATGGGGTCGTTGTTCAGGAAAAGTAGGAACAAAACGGCAACGTGTCAACGCATGATCTGAATGCATGTATGTGGTCCATTAAGAACGACAGTCCTGAATGGAGCCCCGCTACCTATGAGTAACAACTGTTTGATCTATCTGAGATTAAGTCTGGTTCGGAGGAGGGAAGCATCAAGTATAACTGACGCGCACGTTGGCTAAAAGTAATCAGTGTGCGGTTACCACTGTCGTCCTCCGTTATCCGAGCGATTTGATAACCTCCCAGGCTTGCTGCCTAAACTATGCTGTACTCAGTATAGGTCCAGAAGTTCATAATTATGGGTCCCGGTTGCTCTGGCTGAAAAAGGGGGGTTGATTCGAGGATTTGAATTCAGAGCCATCGGCTCAAAAGAAACCTGACCCACAGAGCAGCGGGGCAAAAGACGGGGTTCACAGTCCATTGACGGCTGATGACCAGTATTTGTTCGGTTCATACGTCCTTTAATTGAAGTCTATCCATCCAGACTATCCATTGCACCCAACATGAGGTTACAACAGAAGCAGCGCAGTAGTTCGGGGATTCACCAAGAAAGATGGATCTGGTGTGGTTGATCTGTTCAGCCAGGGGGTCCAAAGCCTACGAGGCTGTTGCGATGTTTGCCTGGAACCGGTGGCCAAATTGATCGATATGCCTTTCGATTGGGGTCTAGACGTTCACTCTACTCGGTACACTTCTCGCACCTGTTCCAGCCGCTGATTTGTACGCCTTCGGAATTTGTCCACAGTTGGCGGAGACCGAAGATTTATGTACAGCGGACAGACGGCATGTTACCCAGAGTCTTATATGCCCTCGACAGAGCATACGAAACTTTTTGTAAGGAAGTAGCACGCACCATATTGTAGTACCGTCGAAGGGCTTATGTAACATTTTATTGGGGACCCGGCTGCCAACCGTGAGTCCACTACACTGTGGTAGTACTACTGCTGATTGTCCGCCACTGTTTATTCGCTGCGAGATTCCCGGTTATTTCGCTATCAGCCCTCGCAGATGACCGTTCCTCAATCCGCGGCCTAGGCATGCGCTCAGTGGCGTCGGGCTAACCCAGCCGTTTATTGGGTGTGACTGGAACCTGATTCATTCGCGCGGAGGATGTTCACAGTGTCTGCTTCTGGTCACCACTGTCGCTGAGGACATTATTACCTTTGGCGAGAGCATCGTGCGTGTATTTGCGATGTTTTTTGGTATGCCTTCGAGGCTGATGAACTTAGAGACAACCCAACCTAATAATCCCGTCTCGTTAGTTTTAGTATGTTTTGCTAATGCCAACTCACTGCTTGCTGCGTCGTACCTTTTTTCGCATCATCCGTTTGTCTTACTGAACTGATTATTTACTCAAAGTTTCCGAATAAGATTCCTTCTGTCCACTTTTCTATCAGTATGAGAAACTGATATGTTGCATGCCTCCTACAACCGATTTACCACTTGAAGTGACATCCAGTTCCGTCTACTTCGTACGCGGTTGATGTTAAGTATGACAAAATTAGTTTTTGGTTTCGTTTTCTTAATACATTTGTTTCTTTGTACATTATCCCTGTTGAGTAACCAGATTGAGTACCAATCGTTGAGGATTTTTTTTATAGCAGTTTAATTGATGTGTTATCAAATATGCATTTGTATATTGAATTTGCGATGTTTCTCAATTTCTCTTGGTTCGTTTTTGCTCGTACGGTAGTGGTTATATGATAGGAGATTGTGAGGTAGTTTTGTGATATCTTTTGTAGTTGGCTGTCGATCAATTTTTGCATTTTTCATTTCAGATTACCTTGGATGCTATGAAAGATAGTATTCCTGAAGTAGCATTACAAGGCATTGAGTTCTGGTCGACGGTATGCGACGAAGAAATTGACTTGGCGATCGACGCGGCCGAATGCTACGAGAAGGGTCAACCTCCAGCTGTTTCTAGTATGTTTTACGCAAAAGGTGCCTTGCAATTTATCACCCCAATTTTGATGGAAATACTGGCACATCAAGTGGGTCTTCTTTTGGTTGGGTTATATCGTTTGAATTTAAGGACGAATCCATGGATGATGATGAATGGAATCCGAGCAAAGCCGCTGGCGTTTGCCTGATGTTGTTGGCTCAGTGTTGCGAAGATGCCATCGTCGATTTGGTCATTCCATTTGTTAAAGACAACATCAAAAAACCGGACTGGCGTTACAGAGATGCTGCAGTTATGAGCTTCGGTAGTATACTAGAGGGTCCTAATCCTACCGCGTTAAAAGTAAATCATTTTTCGTTTCTGCTGTTTTTGATTTGATATGTGTGATTTCTATCTTTAACGCGTACGGTCATTTGCCTCTCTTATTTAAGGCGACCGCTCGTTTGTTCACTGGTGAATCCACGAGATTGGTTGACTGTGTAGTTTGTGTCGGAGTATTTCGTGCGTACTCAGTTGAAATGCTCATATTGAGTTGTTGTGAAGAATCAGAATTATTGCATCACCGGGTAAAATTTTTCGTCAAAGCAAATGTTGAGGCGATTTGATGACCTGCGCGCTGTTTCACGTCACAGCTTTACCCGACTACTCTGTATAGTTTTGTATTGGTAAAGAGACATATTTAGATTAGCTTCGCTTTGGTTAGTGTTAGGAGGCGAATCTCTTGACGAAGCGGTCGGCTTTGGGTTAAACGATTGAGCGCTTAATAAAAAAAGACGATCCAATGGTTAACCTAAACCGCAAGTCGGGTGATTCGACATTGTTTATGGTAGCGGCTCCGCGTGTCAACATGTTCATAAGTGCGACCTTTAGTTGTGAGTGCTTTTGTTCAGGTTTCAGCTATCTGACATCATCCAGTCCTCGTATGCCCATTTACATATCTTGGCAGCATACCTTACACAGTGTAAAAGCTAGATTGTATATTTTATTTATACATCGTAAACTTTTGCTGTAAGGATGCTGTGGATTGACAGAATCAGTTATTCGTGTATCGATCTAAAAAGTTAACTATATGAAACTTAATCCACTAGAACTCCTCAATGTAATGATTTCCATTTCGTTTGTTTACCTCTGCTCCCTTAAGTTGGTATTCTACCGGAACCTGTCGTGTTCTCCCATTCTTTCAGCCACTGGTTGAGTCAGCCATGCCGGTTATAATTGAGCTACTCAGAGACGAATCCGCAGCTGTCCGGGATACGGCAGCCTGGACGATTGGTCGCGTCTGTGAGACATTACCGGAGGTTGCCTTGCAAGACAGTTACTTGGTTCCACTGTTGACCGGTCTGGTTGAAGGCCTATCATCCGAACCACGAGTCGCTGCGAACGTCTGCTGGGCTTTCTCAAGCCTAGCTGAAAGTGCTTACGACGTCGCCGCTGGCGAACTCGCAGGTCGGCCCATTGTTTTCCGTATGTTCTGATCAAACTTAGATACAGGATGTTTTAATTGAAACAAGGATCGTCTCACTGCTTCTGAACAGAACTGTTATAACCTTGAAGCCAATACTTATCTGTTATTGTTATACACTTGGTTAGTTGGTGTTCTGAATATGTCTCGACTTTAGCTATAACTCGCAAATTACGTAAAAAATGTTTCAGCTTCACTAAATTATTTTTCCGAGCGGTGAGTAAGCCTGAATGACCACATTGTCAACGTTTCTTTCAATTGTGCGCATTCATTCTCAGTTCTGAGCCTGATCTGTATGTTTCTCTTCCGGGTTGCCATCGCTTCTGGTAGCACTAAGGAAGATAACGAAACTTGCGCAAGGATTACGAGGGTCACTGGAAATTCTGAATACATCGGTAAACTCATACAGGATTACTCCAGCCTAAAGTGACGCGCTGTTTTTACTAACTTTTAGAGGTATGCAAGCATGTTCCAGCGGGGCTGCCAGTTCATAACGACGCTTGTTTATTAGGGTTCCAAATAAGGTATTCGCTGCAAGGTGAAGTAAGGACGAGAATGGAAATAAACCCGTCCCAAAAGTAGTTGGTCAACTTCAATCTCTTACGCGCATACTCCCCTACACTCACTTCTTAACTAGGTTCATCTTGTTGAAACTTAAACATTGTGAAGGTTTGCCTGAAAAATTTGTCCTGAGCGCCGTTAAGTGAGCCACACGTGCAATGTGTCCGAATGAACCCACTGCCTTAGGCTGGTTAGCCTGTCTTAATCCCACGGTTGTGTTTTGACTTGCGGCGGTTCACTGGTGATACCGCTGACTGGCATCCACACGGTTGTCCGATCCTTGGTTAGCATGACTGCTGCTGTCCATGTTTAAGGAGCTTGACAGCTCTTATTCTGCATGTGACAGCGGGGTACTTAGTAGTATGAAAAGTTGGGAAGACTTGGCGTTGAGCAGGACTGCCTGTAGGAATACGATTCGGACGGGCGTCCGCGAGTTCAACGAGCAGATATTGCGCAAAGGAACCATCAGTGCCATAGGTCCTGGTGACATGACTATATGACGTTGCGATGTGTGCGGCCGCGAATGCGCCGGTCGTTTGGGATTAGTTGTTCACCAACGTACTCATAGTGCACCGTCGGCGAAGAGACAACGAGTACTTTAGGTTCAGGTAGGTTATATCAGCATATCCATTCTTCTGTTAACTATTGTATCGACCAAAACCATGGTCGTTTAGCAACTAATCCGCTCCTCTTTTCAGAAACTTGGGTGTCTGTGATCTTCTACCTACTCTTTTCTTGGGCTTTGTTCGTGTGTTAAATGATGAATCGTCTGTCTGATCTTTTCGTAGTTCAACTTTGAGTTTTGTTTTTCCAATTTATCCTCTCTGGAATGCACAAACATGCACTCGCATACCGAAATGCTTGTATTACATTTCACACATCTTTCTTAGTATAGATCTTGTCGTTGCAGTCTCCCTGTGTGTTCATTTTCTAAGAGATAAGGGTTTTCTTTTCGTGCTAGCCATTCAATTGGCTAACCAGCATTGGCCGGCTGGACACAAAGGCCTCACTCACACACCTACTGGTCTTATTCCTTTGGGTTTACACTGGATACGTGGTGTGTGAATGGAACCGCAAGTGGTGCAGCGCAAGCCACTTGGGATGATAGTTTAAAGCGCAGGCTTCCTTTGGCTTCAGTCGCTGTGACCGGCTAATCCGTTTCGGATGCCGCCAACCAAGTATGAAAAGTGGAGTCTCGGAATGTTTATGAATAGTTGTAATACCCACACAGGTGGACGAAATGTAAGTGATGCAGTTTTAGATTTGCCAGTTTTTCCGTATGACAGTAACAGTGTGCCAAGTTATACAGTTGCCTCAACTATTTATTTGTCTGTGGTCTATTTAGACCAAAGTGGCGGTTCTGGTGAGCCCAAAACGTATGCTCTGTCCCAGTACTTCAACGCCATCACTGAGCGTCTGCTAGCTACTTCGAGCAGGCCAGATGGTGGTCAACACAACTTACGGAATGCGGCGTATTCTGCTCTCATGGCGTTAATGCGCTCAGCTGCCCAAGATTGTTACGGCGAGGTTCAACGTGTCACGGTGATTGTCCTCGAGCGGCTTGAGTCCGTAATCGGTTTAGAAAATCAATTAGCTTCCAATCAAGATCGAGCGCAGTTCAACGACCTCCAGTCTTTGCTATGTGGAACGCTGCAGTCTGTGCTCCGGAAAATCAGCAAGGATGACGCACCTGCTATTTCTGATAAAGTTAGTTCGAATATCTCTCATCCCCATAGAAATTCCTTGCTATTGTTATCACTATGTTATCGGATTATTTTTAGGTGACTCGCTTGCTGTCCTATCATAATGGAATCTTTTGTAGCATTGTGCTCATCAGACGAACTTGGTTATCACTGTCTTTAGTAAAGTAGTTGCTAATTCAGATGGATTTTATTGGTTTTTGGTGTTTACTCTTGTATTTGTGTACTCAAAATAGTTCCGTTATGATCGCATCTTTCAAAAGCAGTAGGTGCGGACACTTGTCTGATTTTGGACGCATTGACTGTCTACACACGTGAGTCCCTTAATCTTTCTCTATAGAGAGGGAACACTCATTTTTCTATGCTGTCTCGAACAATTTTGCGTTGTCCTGCCAGACATCACCACTAACTGCCAATAGTTGTCAGGTATTCGTTTAAATCAGTGCTCTAGGCAGAACGTTCCAGATAACATTACTGTATTTTGTACCAGTCTTAAAGCGCGGGACGTTTCGTAAGTGAAGTGTTTGTCCTTTCTTTTTTATGCACTTCTCATTTTCTGGGCTGACTGGATGTATGCAATGAACGATATAGATCCACGTTAACCTATCTGATGTGGTGGCGTCGGCCACTAATAGATGGTCTTCTTCCCAAATTTATGGAGTAATTCGTCAAGCGAGTATTTTCTTTGTAACCTGACTTTGTACACTATCTACCAGTTGTAAACTAGCCACCCCACGTTGTTATCCTATAACTTCGGTAGCCTTCAGTATAACTTTTCGTGTCTCCGGTACTTCCGCGATTCATTTCTATCGCTTTTAATTGTTTCACATGAAGACAATATTTCTATCTATCGTTATCATTGATCTACCTTCGTCGAATCGTCGTGACAGTGTGTTGATAGTTACTTGTGTACTAGTTGCAATCAAAGGAGCTTATGGTGACTTACCACACCACAGTCTGTGTAATATTCAATTTTGTTTTGTGAGATATTTTATGCTTCGAAATTGGGCTGACCGTAGTTGTCCGCATTTTAGTAGTTTTCGATTTGAAATGCTATCATACAATGACCTGCAACGTCATCACGCATTTGCTAAACTGCTTCCGATTTCACGTCGATTCATTTCCACAGGTCATGCTGGCCCTTATGTCCATGTTCCGGTCTAGTGCCGTCTCAATTGCGCATGGTAGCGGAGATCAGGTTTTGGTCAACGGAGAGAACTCCAAAAGTACTCTGACTGGAGGTGTTCATGAAGATGCCCTCTTAGCCGTGTCCGCCTTGTTGGAAGCCGTGGGCGAGCTTTTCGTCAAATATTTGGATGCATTTATGCCCATTCTGGTGCTATGTTTGCGCAATTTTCGTGAAACACAGGTTTGTATCAACGCTGTTGGTTTACTCGGTGACATGTGCCGCGTGTTGAGCAAGAATATTGCGGGACATTGTGACGGACTGTTTGCCATTCTAATGGAAATATTGCAGGTAGGTTAGCTAGCAAACAGTTTTTGATTATCCTTCCACCTTAACAGTGTAGGCTCTGTTTTTTACCCCATCATCTAACTTTAGCTTTCTACTCATGACGCCTGAGTTAATCATACGAGCTACTAGTGTTGTATGTTCGAACTGCGGTGGCTTCAACAGCTTTTATCTAACCTAGACAGTCTGACAGTACATGCCCAGCCTACATGTCACCTAGTACATCATGTGACTACAACTACCTTGCCACGCTAAAACTGAATGCATTACGAAAGGCACCGGAGTATCGTTTCGTTTTCGAGAATCCACTCATGTTCAGGCGGATTCAGATGTGAAGTAAGCATTGAATGCTGGATGTTAAATCGTTGCTGCCGATTTAGGATAATCCACTCAGGAACTCGCGATCACTTATTTGGACGGTCGGATTAATAGGACTATCTTCCAATTCAAAGAAAGTCTCAAAAAGGCGGTCGGAATGCTTGGAATTTATACGATGCTAATGACAAGTTACAATAAAAATGTCATTTTGTCTTGACTGTTAACTAACCGGATACTCAGTTTACTCGGTAAAAAAGACATCCGAAATAGAACACCTAAAAAAGACGTAAAACGGCCACCAGTCAACGGGAACTGAACACGTTTGGGGAGTCACGTGTAGATAAAGATAAGAGTTGTCAAACAATATCAAACACGAACGTTTTAGTAAGTGCGCAGTAATAGTCGCAAATAGAGATAAAAACAGATACCTCTTCTGTGTACAGTCATGGTACGAAATCCATCGTACTTGTCGACTACGCGCAGCAAAGAGCAAAATAACTGCAAACTTAGGTCTGACTTTCTACAAAAAACTAGACATGCTTTAATGAACTGGATATCGCACCAAATGTTGAACGACAAACTGTGATACACAGAACTAGAGATTTCTAATAGCCTTAGAAATCGTACTTAAATTGACACCTTCCGCGTATGTAATAGGGAGAAGATCTTGGATCGACCGCAATAAGTAGTTATTCTTCATGAGACAATAACCCGGTTTTGTAGATGTACGTTAGTTTTAGTGAACCTAGATTCTGTCGTTGATTAACAGCAATGACACATGCGACGTCATAAGCTGATTGATACAATAGAGAACAAGGAACTTTGCGAATAACGAAAGGTGTAACGTTGAAACTGTTCGTCCTTTCCTGGTGTGTCTTAAATCGACGTTGGTAGGTCGTCTGCTATGTCGGGGTTTACATAAGTGGTGAATCGGATAGATTTTCACCACACAATCGTACGGAACAAACTTGATTAAAGCTAACACTGGAAGTGTCTCTGTTAGTGTTGGTTAATTGAAATACACAGCTCTCGTGTATCAGCTCTTGGAGTTGATGTCGAATGCAAATGAAACAAACCGTACAGTATCAGTGTCCACTGCACATGGCGATCTGCCGTTCTAAGTTTCCGACAGTATCTGAAACAAACTCAGATTGGTGGACTGCGAAAACCGATGGTACGTCTCTCATTTTCGAATGTTCCTTAAATTTACTGCATGGTGCTACTACCAGTTAGAAAATATTGTTGTGATTCTTCCTTTTGCCCATGTCGCCATAATTTCTCCTACTTCAAAGGTTTTTATGCCATTTCTAATTTGGATCATATTGTTTCGATGCAGAATGTTAATGCAAACAAATCCCTTCGGCCGGCCATCATTTCCACCTTCGGTGACTTGTCCTTGGCTCTTGGATCTGAATTTCTCAATTACCTACCAGTTGTGATGGAAACCCTCAAACAAGCGACTCAAGCGGAGGTTAACCTTGTAAGTGTGTTCTTATGTACAATATGTCATATTTACGATTTAGAACCGTGTTATAGAGTACCAAAATAATTTCAGAAAAAAGTAGGATGATTGTGTCTGTCAACTGTGGTGCACTTCTGAGCTTTCTAGGTCTGGTACTTGTGATCTACAAATGTAACCACTAAGTAGGGCGTTTAGTGGTCCTGGTTTTCTTGCTTGCCATTCCGTCAGGTGATGCCTACGGGCCGTACTTAACGTGACCGCCAGAGTCTTCACAATTCTTTATCTGACACTGGTAGTTTTACCCACTCGTTGATGGCCTGTGAATTTTGTTAGGTGCTGTAAGTGTTTGGCTTACCTGTATGGATCAATCATTAATTTATAACTGGTAGGAACCTGACTAGAATATTCTGTGGCTTGGGTGGCTAAAAGAGAGAAATAGAAGTGGTTGAGTGAACACACGTCAATGAATAAGCCACATCATAGTCTCAGATGACGTTTCTAGCCGGCGATCTGAGTGGTCACAAGTATCTTAACCTGGCAAGTGATACCTGCCTACTGTACAGAACGGACCATCCTAATCACAGACAGCAATACAACCGTGGCACACACTGATGCTTACCTGCAAAACTTGTACAGAAAGAGAGGAAAAAAGGAGTGAAAGGGAATGGGCCTAACGACAAAAATAGCTTCCTACCTTTTCAGACATTTAGTATCAAGGTGCCTATAGCTTGCAAACAAACCGACCCACAACTGGAAGTAACGCGTCATCAGCAAGACAGCTTCCTTACGGCTTTCGCTGCTCCGCGTCAAGAATTGCACCCACTTCACAGATAACTCAGCCAAACAACAACATTCACACTACTGAGCCCGATTAGCCGCCATTTCACCTAATGACTCCAGTCAACGACTCTGTGAGTCGCGAGCTCCTCAGATCGAGAGACGAACCCGACCTACAGTGGTCAGCTTCTTGGTAAACGACTTCATTTCTCTACGCCAGGTAATCCTCTGCCAACCCCATACCTTACGTCAGTCAGTTGCAGCGTCAGCAAACAGTGCTCCGCGTGGTAGACGAATAGTTGGCATCTTCGGTGCATGGCCTGTAAAAATGCAACGATTGAACCAAGGAACCCAGTTGACAATCATTACCAAATAACGCATTTTAACCTCTTCGTTGTTGACCGCTTGATATCTGCAAAAATGTAAGGACTGAAAAAAAGAACTCGATTGATAGTCACCACCAAATATCACTTTTCAACCTCTTCGTTACTTACTCGTTGGTGCCACCCGGTGCGAGCAATCGAACTCAGAAATCGATGGTCAAACAACTGGAGACGATTCAAGTCTTCTACCCTGAGTAACCAGGTTTCGCTGCGACAAAGCAATACAGCCCTCATCGTCGTCGCCTTATATACGCGACCTTTAAGCATCAGAGAGATGCCTGTCTGTTGCCAGAGGTGCCCCAGATTAGCGAACTCCGCCCTAGCCTCCATGAATTCAGTATCTAACATTAAATCTACGTAATCACAATAATCTTGCAGAATCACTTTGCACGTTGAGGTTGCAAAGCACATTCCGAAATATTTGGCAGAACGCGAAATAACTTCTAGTGTTGTTTATGCTGCTTGGAAATTGTCAAGCAATGCCTTGTGGTCAGTATAACCAAGATCAGTTGTCCGTCTTCCACCAGGTAGAAGGTTCACACCGGCCTCTTGTCAGCGCCACGGACACTTCCCCGTCGTTTCGACTATAATAAAACTAATCAAAACTAGTGAGATTGGACAGCCTTCACGTACGCCGCTTCTGGTGCTGAAACTGTCAGACACTTAATCGTAAACTCTGACCTGAGCTGAAGTGCGTGAATAAAGTGCCAATAAAATGCTCACTAATGTGGTCGGTACCCCTCTGTGTTTAAGCGAATCTAAAAGTGTAGATCGAACGCATCTTTACAATCGAGAAGTACGCAATTGTAGCCGGCGGTACACATGACGCTGCCCCAGAATGTGGCAGAGAGTCAAAATGTGATCAACACATCCCTGCTCAGGGCGAAACCCTGCCTGGGCTTTCCTGATGTTTGCCTCCCGAGCTGCAGTGAGTTGACGAAGCAGAGTGGACGTCAGAACCTTAAAAATGACTAAGTACAGGCTAATTTACCTATGGTTTTTGCAAGAGACTGATATCTTTCTTGAATATAGGGACTGTTATCGAGTGACCCCAGCACGGAGGGATAATCTCCGTCGACTATACAACTCGCAACAACTGAGTCAAAACCTCTACTAACACCTTCCCATCTTCTTTGGAATGTGTCGGCACGAGGTCATCTGGGCCAACAGCCTTATTATGTCTGAGAGCCGAAATGCAATTGCGAACCTCAGTCTCAGTGGTGCTACATTACATGCTTGTATTGGTAATATAGTAGAAGCAGGAGGCCAGCTAAATTGACTCTACCTCGCTGATAGATTCACTGGCAAACGGTCGCCTGAGACCAGTAGCACGAATAACCTTAAAGAGTTTGCCGGTGTTTCCTGAAGCAAAAGCGGTCTCTATTTCCTTAACTTTCTCTATGAGCCAAGTTTCACAATCAGCCTTTAGGCTACGTTTCAGCTTTCTACGGGTATCTCACCCAAACTTCTTATGTGAACTTCCAGAAGAAATGTTCTGCTTGGCATCTAACATCTCTGGGGATTCCTCTGAGATCCAATGTTTGTTTAACCCACGAGCCACCGTGCCGCATACTACAGTACCTGCTTCATGAATGGCCTGTGCGATCTCGGCCCAACAACTATTGGGGTCTTCAGGATTAGATCTGCTAAGCTTGTTTTCTGGGCTAGTTTGACAGTTATGTTTTACTGACGGTACAGTCAGTCGTTGTTGTCGATGGAGTCGTTGCCCAGCGAAAGTAAGAACGAAACAACAATGCACTCACATGATCTGAATCCAAGTATGTGCTCCAATAAGAACGTCAATCGTGATGATGGTGATAACCAATAGCTATGTGGTCTGCCTAAGATCAGGCTTGATTCGGAGAAGATTGGCACCAAGAATAACAATGGCGTGCACGATGTCTAAAGCTAGTGTTGGTTAAAATTAGTTTATGCTCTGCACACAGTTGCAACCGCCCCCACCCATAATCCGAGCAGTGTAATACACGCGTCTTTTGGCTTGCCTTAGGAGCGAATACGGGGACTGTCGCTGTACTTTTCGGGACCGAGATTTTCGTGTGAATTATCAACGGGAGGAGAATCCGAATTCTGCTTAGCGCATTGCGAAAGCAAGGACGAACCAGCGTATCGTCTAGGAGGGTTTACAACAATTTGGCGACGGAACAACCCACAATGGTAATAACGTTCGAGCAGATGCAAACCCTTCTTCAACAGCAACAGAAACAATTCGAGCAAGCGCAGCTAAAACTGATCGAAACACTGACTCAGAAGTTGAGTTTCCAGCAACAGACAGCGGGATCCAACAAATCCTTCAAACCTGCTGCAGAATTTCTGATCAACTCAATCAGGAGTTCAATTTTGATCCCGTAACTGGCACCACGTTCGAGTCTTGGTTCAAAAAGTATGAGGATCTTTTCAGGGTGGAATTGTCAGACGCTGACGACACTCGGAAAGTGAGGCTGATGGTCCGTAAACTGGGCACCTCAGAACACGAACGGCACATTAACTTTATGTTGCCGAAGAACCCAAGGGACTTCAGTTTTGGCGAAACCACACAGACGCTGTCCCAAATCTCTGACAACCAGTCATCCCTGATCAACATACGCTACCAGTGCCTGAAGCTCGTGAAGTCAGCAGATGATGACTGGGTAACGTACGCTGGAACAGTCAATTGGAAGTGTGAACGTTTCAAGCTCCGAACAATGACTGAAGGTTGTAGTGGACATGCGCTAGACCCCCGTCTGGAAGATGGCCGATAAAACGAGGGCTGCTAAATTTGTTGACCCGTGAATATTAAGCTACGCCAGGTGCTGCCAGTGAGTCGAACGCAGTGTGGCAACAAGATTCGGGGTCAAGATAGGTCAGAAAAGCCGCGTTGGCTACTGAGTCCCGTGCTGGAGTAGGTTGGGCTGGCGGACGTTGTTAAGTGAATCTGCGAGGAGACCAACATGAGTTGGGACGATTAATTTTTCCACAGAGGTGTTAAGTAGAGGTATGACTAAACAATGATGGCGGTGTGCACGAGAAACGATCTCAAATGGGATGAGCTATGCAGTTATGCACCGATGCAGGCGGTGAGTGAAACGATGCAAATGGAAACTAACGAAAACCTACAAGAATGCTCAGGCGTAAACGCTTGGTTGTGTCTGATGGCGCCGAATTTGTTGCTGGTCAGATGCGCAGGCTGAATACGTGTCCATAGTTAGATGCATGGTTGGCAAATGAGTTAACCAGATGGGTGAGGATTATAACTCGGTGGAATAACATAGTGGCCAGTGAAAATCGAGGATTACAGTACTATCAGTAAGCCTGTTTATAACCTGTTGCCGCGCAAAAACGTATAAAACGGCAAAAGCGTGCAAAATGTGAACGCGGTTAGGCCTACGAATAGACAATAAACGACGCATATAATAAAATAGGCAACAACACTGAAAAGTGATTATGAACGCGTTTAAATTGGGGGTTACCAAATTACTAAGCGTAGGCTAAGCTGGGGGACTCAGAGAAAAGGAACGGACTCACCAATTCGTGTTGGGAGTGCAGGTAAAAATGCGTCGAAATAAGCCATTGAGAACATGTTCACCCATTTGTAATGATTGGTCAGGGGTGAAACGTTTAGAAAAGAAATGCTCATTAATAAGGCTCACCAGTTTGTGATGGCGACCAGAGAAAAAGCGCTGAAAAAAAACATTATTCGGGTTCACCAAGTTATGGTGAACCGAAACGAAAGTGTTGAAAAAAATGGAGTAGTATTCGGGCTCACCAATTTGTAGTAGACATGCGCTAGACCCCCGTCCACTAACAAATTAATACGCCTTTCCTGAACAGCAATCGAAAAGTAGTCCCAAAAGTCATCGAACTAGAGAAGGCAGTGAGGTTAGGAAACAAACCGTATATTTCCAGCAATGTTTGGAAATATGATAAGCACTTAGCTCTAGCCTAGTCTGGGACCAACGACAGCAACCAAGAGGAAGCAGAAAAGAAGCACGAGATGAGCCACAGCCCAAATTAGTGGACCTGTTCAGAGCGGCCGAGAGGTGACCCTGGCTAGTTTTTACCCGTCTGAAATTTTATCCCGCTATGCCTATTAGTGACCTTAACAATTTTTTTTCTGGCAACTGTCTTTCTTTTTGGCTAGTGCGCATCATATAAGTACTTTGTATTTTTCACCTTGGTCAGACACGTTTTGAAGCGAAACAAGGTTCTTCTTTTGCACGCGTCTTTTGGCTTGCTGTTGTGAACCCTCCTAAACGATACGCTGGTGTGCTTGATACAAATGGGATTATCGACCCGGTACTAATTAACACGGAAACCTCGGTCCCGAAAATACCGCAACTGACCGGCGATTTGTTCTCAAAATAAACCAAAAGTCGCGTACAAAGAAAACTGCTTTGTTCCGCCCCAACACGTGCGCGACAATTACAAAGTATTTATAGGGCGCGTAATGATGAAACATTCCCAAGACATCAAAGAGAACAGTTGCCGAAAAAAGAGTTAGGGTCGCAAATGAGCATAACGGTATAAAATGTCTCGACCGCTTTGAACAGTTCAGCAAAGCAGGACTGAGTCAGTCGTTTTTTCTTCTTTCTCACGACGGAGGTGGCTTGAGACGGCAACAGGGTGGGCGCCCTAACACTTGCCTTGGGAGCGAATACGGGGTCAGTCGCGGTATTATTCGGGACCGCGATTTTCGTGTTAGTTACTGTCGGGATGAGAATCCGATTTTATCGAGCGCACCACTATACCGAGATCGAATCAGCGTATCGTTTAGGAGTGTTTACAACAGATTCATTCGCACTTTCAAACGGGCGCTGCTTAAGTCTCGTGAGGAGGGGATCATAGACGAGGTGTTACAGGATTTTCTGTTCCTCTATTGCAAAACCCCAATCTTGCAACTTCTAAGGACTGATCACCAGCCGAAGCTCGTGTGGGTCGCAAACTTCACACAATCCATCAGGCTTTCATTCCGACGAATGAGCCAACACAGGTGCCCGGCCCAAACTCTACCGACGGTTTCGCTATCGGAGAAGTTGTTTAAGCTCGTAATTATCGACAGTCACAACTAGACAGACGCAACCGTGAGTGCTCGTCATGGAAAAGTGCTGTATGATGTTTCCGCCAGTGGCACCATATGGAAACGTCACCTCAACCAGTTGCGCCCTGGGCACACGAACTCAACAACAAAAGGCGATCAGCTACTGCTTCCTCTGGATATCTGATTGAATACGTTCGCAAAACCGGATGCATCCAATCCCACAGTTCCGTTGTTTCATGCCGAAATCACTACCAGCCTCCTGCCCAGACCGCAACAGACGCCCACATCGTCCCATGCAGCAGGACCCTCGAGCCAAGTGTTACGGATGACTGTCATCTCAAACGGGAGGTGTTGCGGAAAGTCTATTTCCCCCAAAAATGACTTATTTTTCGAGTTATCTTCGAAAAATAAATTGATTTTGAATTTCATTTTTTCGCACCACGACGTGCCGAAGCTCAATTTTAGCGAACGTTTCTTCTCCGTCTCTGATTGGCCGTTCCCACTTTTAATGCATCAATTCAGGTGGGACTCTTCAAGGCTATTTAAAGACCATATACATGAAGACGCTGGTCCGCTACGTTACCTTTGGTTTGAGAGCAAATACGTTCTCGACCAGGGGTCAAAGTCTTTTGTGTTAATCTTCGGATTTCGGGCATTGCTAAGCTCGCTCCTACGTTCCGTGATTCGTATAGTCACCCGCTAGACATTTCTGATTATCGTTGAACAGCGGATCATAACACGCACCAAGTATAACAATGACGTGCACGATGTCTAAAGCTAGTGTTGGTTAAAATTAGCTTATGCTCTGCACACAGTTGCAACAGCCCCTAACCATAATCCGAGCAGTGTAATGCTATACCAAAACTGATACATAATCCAGACTTACACTCACCAAAGCGGTCGACCTGGACGTTCATATCTCCGGCCAAAATGACCATATCAAAACCAGGTGTCGACTGAAAGAGAGGGGCCAGACCCGACTAAACGCACACTTGACATCGACGTCCCTATAGTCATTTGGAGCATAAAAGCAGATACAGTGAAAGGATTTCTGTAAATTTTGCGTCTAGAGCTGACCTTAACAGAACCTGCCAAGCGGATGGCACAAAGTCTACTATTAACAGGAATCCAATGTACTGATGCGGTTGCGACTGTTGTGTTGAATACCATACTTACTCTAGCTTGACCGGTAGCGGCAGCCGTGGAGTCATTCGAAGTGTATAACCAATATCGAGTAGACAGTGTGGGTGCTGTTAGTTTCATACGCTGACTACTGTCTTGAATTCTAGTCTCCAAAATGTGGCAGACATCGACATGTGACGATTTTAACGTTCGTATGAGAGTGGTCTGTTGACCTCTCTGTTTTAGAGTGCGAACGTTGAAAGTACCTATACTGATTCTCCATCTGTACCACACATCGCAGATTTTTCTCCTCCCTATTCTTCCGAACCTTCGGAGCCACTACTTCGTGAGTTAATTTATTCCTTGCAATTCGCAGGTCGTCCAGTTCGTTTAGTTTGTTTGTATTTAACTCGACCACGAGGGAGTTTTCCGTGACACACAACGGCGAGTGAAACGCACGGGGGTATCGGCCACCGTCTAGTTTTTCTATGTGAGACTGACGCATTAGTGACTGGTAAAGAAAATTAGCTGATAACATTATTACTCTTGGCATCATAAGGGCCAACCATCTTGGGATTAACTAGAAACGATTCAATTGTGCTGTTTCAGTACACGTTAACTGTAACAGGGGCATCCCAAACCCAATTAAGCAACTTAGCTGTCCAATTTCCACACAGTACGGGAAGAGTGATCAACAAGCCAGCAAGACTGAAGGCACAAGAATATCCAGTTTTTGTGGAGCGCCGAATATTTTATAGACTGAGAGAACATGTGCATAATGCTCCCAACGGGCTGAAGGAAAAGATTATCGTTACCTAGGTCAACTCATCCATATGAACTATACCAATCGTCGTTGCTATGAAAGATAAACTTAAATTGAACACAATATTCTTAAGTTTAGATTACACTTCTCCGTTGGAATATCCCAGTTTGCGGTTGATGAGGTAAGTGCCGACTTCATAGGAGTACATGCATATCAAGATGATGAGATCATATAGGCAGACAGTGCGAATGGGCAGTGATTCGGAGATAATAATATTGCAATTTTTTTAAATAACTAATTCAAGCACGAGTGTTGTCTTCACCATATGACAGGAGGCACGGGTCGGATCCTGATCAGCACGGAGCCCTAGTAGTTATTACATCACCAAAGAACCAAGATGGAGTGCGAACCAATAACGGGCTGTCACCAGTACTATTCTCGTTCTATACCGAACTTTGTGACCAAAGTACAGTCAGTGCTTGCGGTTCAAACAAATGAAATGTGGACATAGTTTCGAAAGGATGGTTTTCAACCGGAGTTGTAGTTAGAAGACAGATGTCAGTTCTAATTAGCAAGTAGAAACACACCAAGACGACAAATGCATGGGTACCATTTTCGAACAGGCGAGACATCCAACCATTTGCACGTTGCGATTGTTTACAAGATTTACAAACACAAAACGAGATGCCGGCTAAGTTCTGGAATGTCGAAAGATTGTGTAAACATAGTTGGTACTAAATTCAAAGCTGTTGCAGATCATCAGGCTTACAGTATTTACCTGACCTGCAAAAATCAGCTGCCAACTCATCAGCTGTGATGAAGTCTAGTCTTAACAGCCTGAGATTATAAAAGAATCCAGTCCTGGTAAACAGACTACACAAGCGGATTTTCTGTCAAGACACCCTAGTCTTTCAACTGTTGAGCTTTCCTCGTAAGCCTAGCAAGTCGTTCTAACCAACTGAGATGATCTGATCAAGACAACGAGAAACCATCACAGCACAACAATTTCTGCGGTGACCCAGTACCAGTCCACAAGTGAGGTGTTGCCAGTACAACCTGACAGATGTGCACCATCGGGCATCCCACCACAATAACGAAAGGCTGTATCAGACGACTTGCACAAAGGCCATTTAGACGTGAAGGAAATGTAGTTAGCTTGATATACGTTGGCAATAGGAAAAAAAATCTGGACACAAAAGCATCGTAAAGAACCGTGATTCGCACAAAGTAAAAACGAGACCGAGGAATAGGACAACGTGGCCAGGCAGTTGCTTACTATGATAACTCGCGCATACGGTCTATTGCGAATGCAAGCTCGAGGCTTTGCAGTTCTTGACAGCAACGTATATTTTACAAGCCCAGCGCCATCGGAAAGAAGTAAATTGTCATTAGACCACGCACTGTATGACAATGAACCCCAGTGAGGTTTCAGGTTACGTCGAACTTAAACAATCCCCAAAGTAAGTCACCATATGCAAACTCACGAAACAGATAGCTCGAGGCAAGAACAACATTGTAGATCTGATGCCAATTATAACTCTTACGAACGTCCATCAGTTAATTTATGAGGAATTTAGATTCGGACTCAAGTGGTACATTGAAGTGAGTACCAATTGAGTTTGCAGATTATTTCTGACTGAACACCACCCACATCTGACCACTGTCTTCACATTCAGACGAGCTTTTCGACTAGCCAACGTAGAAACTGACCAAACGAACCAGAAATCTTCGTTAAACGAAGTTACGCCTTAGGGGTTTTATAACCATAACTTAACTAAAGCATTTTCATTTGAACAATGGGATATGAAAATAGCGTATCTTTTTTGCACAACTCCCTATTGTATTCAACTCAAAATAAACGATTGCACGTTTCTTCTGTCTTTTTCCAAACCAGTAAGTGACCCAAATCACATGCAGCGGTTTTTCTGTCGTAACTTACTGATGTCTGCCTCATTTTGATTAGCTGAAATCATCGATTAGGCAGAAGCAAACCAATATGACCATCTGAATTAGGATGACAAACTTGATAACAGCTACGTATGGAAAAAAGGACGAAAGAATAGCCTTCAGTTACCCGAATAATTTGTTAAGACGAAAGTTATAAGAACGTGTCGAGACCAATCAGTGTTATTGTTGTCCACAATAACAATCGAACAATCATCAGCTTATACAAATCACATGGTGTTGTCACGTTTAATCACTGCAATGAGAGTGGCAAACATCCTCGGGTTGTCAGCCGGATAACGGACACGTAGCACTCAAGCGAGTGCGTCACTTCACTAATTGGAGAGAACGCTCACAAAAGTATCAAGGAAGATTTACGAGACCGGGGGAGAGCATCTCTAGGTGGATCTGTGTAACTGTTTTAAAGATATGTGAACAAGAATGTACAAAGAAGGCGTGGGTGTGTGTATGCATTGATTAACTCTACGTAGAAAGGGCTGAAAGTAAAAAATGTGAATCTGAGGACGTGTGTAAGAGTAGTGGATTCTAGATAGATACATTAGGGAGGAGTGAATCAACCCCAGAATGGCGATGATAAGTCGAAGATCCATACAGGGACGGAAGCGTCGTGTGTGTGTACATGTTCCGAAAGGGAAATGTTTGGCAGACCGGCTTGACTTCTGGTCCCAGATAAGCAACGGAATGAACGGAACAAAGTGGTGTTAGACGGCAGACAAACAGCAACAGATCCAATCGATGTCTGAAACAAGTTGCAAAAACCAAATACACAATGAAGGAGAGCAGTGACAGGAGGAACAACAAAAAACATTCTACGAGACAAAGAGGGAACAAAAGTAATGGCCAGTTACAACGCCAACAGTAAAATTGTGTACAGCAACTCAATGTCCACAGCTCGTCATGGACATGAAGAATGTATCGCTTTTATCCAGTTAAGTCTACTAGTTTAACCATAAACCTCACGTGACTCCAAACCATCGCCGCTACATCACCATGAAACAATTAGCGAAGTAATGATAAAGCAAACGAACAATATAGCAAAATAATTCAAGATTTGTCGATAAGTTCAAGCGTCGCAAGTACACAACCGTGGGAAGTGAATGCACGTGGTTTGTGTTCACTAACTATTCAAATCAAAGGAGAAAATAACTGAGGAAGTTAAACGAAAATAAATTTAAAAAATATTACAAGGTATAAGTGTCGACATTCAAGTGTTGCCGATTAAAAATGTACGAGTCCAGTGGCCAGAAAAAAACAAGCAATGACTAACACAAAGCAGTTACATTCAAATCCAATTTAGCCGAACCCCTCAATGTGCTGATCGCCAGCCGAAAAAAATCACTCAGAGCCTTTGGCTGAAATGAGTGATCCACAACGAAAGAGCTATTGATGATCGGAGAGGGTTCTCATGGCAAGACGTACATCGGCATCTCACACTGCAATAACGTCAAGCCGCTATAAACTGGTCAGCAGACCACGAACGTCAGCGGATGCTTAGTCATCAGATACGGTAGTGTATTTTCCGCCTAGCCTTCACATGAATATCATTCTCTGATACGCACTCGGTCAGTGACGAACGTGGAAGATTGATTTGACCAGACCACCGGCTGAGTAGTCATCAATGCCGGATTCGAATATCGATATGCAAACCCACAACATTCTCACTGCGATTGGTTCGGGAAGTTTGCTCATAATCAGACCAATTAGGATGAAACGTTGGCAAACCAAAACGAACACAATTCGCGAGCCTAGGCAGGTACTACGTGACAGCAGTTAACTGCCAGACATACAGAGAAGTGCTTACTTGAAAGATGTGGATTTTTGATAAGGGACACTAAACTAGGAGGCTTGTGCAGTCGAACAACCAGAGGGCGCCAAACTCGCAGCACCCTGCACGGTTCCAGTACCGGCGTTTTGGGCTGCGTTCTTCAACTTGCGAATTTCCTTTGTTGCCCAGACAGCTAAATTCTTTGTTCGCGACGACTTGGCACGTCGACCTTTTTGGAGCAGGTTTGTAATAGCATCCACATCGACCAAATTAAGTATAGCTGCTCCGTAAGTAGAAACCAAGTCACTGAAAAATATGACAGATGGAATTAGTTAAAGGGGTAGCAATGAAAACAGGGATGAGATAAAAATGAGATTGGTCGGTGTCCAGCGCGATAGTAATTGGAATTATAAAAACTACGGTAATGTAATGTAATGATTGTCACTAGCACGGAAGTTGTGCACGTGAAAACGTTCCCACTTATTACAGTATTACCCAATGCGAGAACTCACCCAATTAAACCACAGGAGGCTGAAATTAGCTCATCAGTTGTGATTGAATCAATGCTGATGTGGTCAATGAATGAAAGAATGTGCGGAACATGAGTTGCAACGAACTCAAGTGCCCCATTGGCTCCTGAAAGATGAAGAAAAGGTGGAAATCGCGTTTTTGAGTACACTGGAGAAGAAAACACCGCAGCTGGATTTAAATGCGATACAAGAGAAAAATAATGACTCACTGGGTCCGTCACCCTTTAGACCTTGAACAATCCCTGTGTAGGCTTCTAGGCAGCTAGTCCGCAGTGAGTTAAGGTATTCGACCATGTCCGGATCAGCCTACACGGGAGGACATTGAGAAGGGTTAAAGTGGTAAATTGTTCTAGGTGGAATGACAGCTTGTAGTTATGAGCTCATTTGCGAGCTAGTTGTGCAGCTTATATCAAAAGAGGTTGCCTTTAAAATGATTTGTTTAAATTAATCAAATCAGAACAATTTGTTAGCGAATAAACTGAATGAGTTGATTAGTTTAGGCATGAAGCAAGTCAAGATTCTCGCTCTTACATCAAAGGCTTACGATAAATGCTGCCAGACTGCCAACTAAATTTAGACAGGAACAATCAAAATGACTGATATTCGATTCTGCGACAGCGTGATTAGTAGTAACGCAATGATCATTGAACTGCACCAAAGTGACACCGAGTTGAGGCAGAGAGCATGAGTAAAAACGTTCCGCGGACGCCTACACACGTTATTATAAGGCTTTGAATGAAATGAGAATGGAAGTCAGCAAACCAATCAAATTGCTTGATGCGTTTTCAGAAGATGATCGACCTTCCAGTCTTCTTTCAGGCGTCTTATTCTATAAATACAACACGTTTGAACAGTAAGTTAAGACAGAGGGAACAAGTTCGTCTATAGGGCTTTTCCTTTTTGACGTCTTAGGCTGGGAATTTTGAGGATTGGGGAGCGGGAAGTTCTGACAATGAAAATTTTGTTTTTAACAGTTGAATTATCGATATGGTTTTGCTTATACAACAGTAGGTTTTACTTTCACCGGGTGTGAACATCCTTTGGGCGTCATAGACGAATAGTGTTGATGAAGATAGTGTGCGATATCACTAGGCTTGTGAACACGTTGGTATCAGTGAGATAGGTGTGGTGTTGACCAGTCAGGCTGATATGTCTAAAATTTACCTATGAGTAATTCAGAAGTACCCTAAAGACACAAAACGTATTTCACACAAACCAGTCAGATGGTTCAATTAATTCGATGCAACCATTGTTTACGTCTGATCACCACCTCTTCTTTCCGACTTCCCATCGTGTCCGAACAGTTACTCTTGATTGATCTCCCTGGCTTAACCTTAAATGCCCTATCTCATTTGGGCTGCCTGCTTTCCGCCTGCCCGTCCATTGGACTCCTGCACCTTAATTCTACTGTGTTCTTAGTCTCCCGCATGGCCTACCATTCCCATACTTACGTTATTTGCGTTTACGACAGTCACACAACTTATCCGTGTCTTAGTTGACAGCTGTTATCCGAGTGACCTCTACACCGATTTCTAAAAGCGTGCCTATTCTCACTCGTTCAGTTGTCATCCGGTTACGTTGATAGACACTTACGACTGTTTGCATGGACCTGCAACATATGATGTGTATTAGTAGCGCTACTAAGGTACGCAAATGATTTGATATGACGTTCTCAACATTTCGACCTGCCGACCGTGCTTTGTCGATTATTTTGGGATTAAAATCGCGCACGACACAAACATTCGAAGCAGCTTTGCCCTCAGTCGATGTCTTCTGTGGTGACCGTGTAAACCTGACATTTGCGCACGTCACGTCGGTATGTGTCCGTCAAAGAATGGTCCAACGGAAGAGGTGAAGTGCACATCCGACACTGGTCTAAAGTGAAACAGGAAGAGTGAGCAGCCTTGACAACTTTGCACCGTGTTGAAAGCATCATCAGCAAACAAGTACCTAAACAGGCACTCACACAGTGGCCAAATAGCCGCCTCGAAGTGACATCAAAAAGGGGTGTTACATATCGTACATCGAACATGAAGCGCAAACGGGACGCAAAAAAACAAATGGACACCAGGCTACTGATAAAAATAAGTAGCACCGTGTAATAGAAAATAATTTCCGACAGTGAACAATATCAGTCGATTTGCCAGCCTTTCGTCCTATGATGTAGACAGACCCAATATGCAACTACCAATGTAAACTCGTTCAATCTGATAAAGTTTTCCTAACTGATGATCCTCATACGAGACCAAAAAACGGTCATCCGCATAAGCGATAAACTGAGTGAATAATACCGATCAGTCTAAATCAAACCATTGAATTTTCTACCTCGAAAATTAAAACTAACATTGATATCAAGTTGAACATCACCCACAATTGATCGCAGCTGTCGCATCCCCATAGACTTTCCAGTCGGCCCCTTTCGAAAAGA
>JTDE01005830.1:5444-21313 GCA_014338405.1 Paragonimus skrjabini miyazakii
GCCGATATAATGAATACACAACGTCTTTCTGATTTGCGTCGACAAACTTTAACCGATGTATTGAGTCTGAGAGCGCACAAGCGACTGTTCACTGGGATCCAATCGATCAAGCATTGCTCCGCTCTGGAACTCAGTGCGATTCCCGCTCCAGCTTGACCGCGAGATTCAGCTTAAGCGACACCAGAAACCCCGAGATAGAAGCGCTTGGATCGACAGTTATCTAGAGGTGAGCTCAAATGGATAACCGTGCTAGAATCGTAGACTCGCGTCTCCGACACACACCACACATCAAGTTCAAGACCTGAGACAGCACTAGCCTGAGCAGCTTGCTGACCGATTTGTCGGAGAGTGCGGACATTGAAGGCACCAATGTTTACCAGTTGTCTTGGCCTCACAGAACTATTATCGCCCGAAGGCATATGGAAGGCAGAAGGAATAGGGGGTAAATCAGTAGGAGAAAGTTGAGATCGGTTAGTAATGTCACTGTTGAGAGAACGATAACTTCTGAAAGGGGTTTGACTTGAGGGACCCCACCGCGAATTTTTGACTCAAGAGTCTGACCTGCGAGACAACAGGATATAGAGTTTTCTTGGGGACCCCACCCGGAGCCAATGACTCAAGAGTCTGACTCACTTGGCAGTGAAGGGCATTCCTAGCCCGAGGGCGCAGTGAATAAGACAGTGGTGTCGCATTCTGAGCACTGTTGCGGGCAGTGGATGTACTCGAAGCTACATCAGGCTTTTGAGAGATAACAAATGTTTTTCGACCGTATTGGATAATACGCCGGCGGTCACGGTCAACCGTTGGGCGATCGGAGTGCTCTTTGTTTGAAGTTACCTTTCCTAACCCCTTTCTTCCTGATACGGAAGACGGCAGTGCCGGAACTATGAAAATAGTTCTGCTGTATGCTCATAGGTTTGTGCCTCACTACCTAAGCACTCCTATGCGGTCGGTAGTGCGACATATAATCCTATGAGTGTAACTGCTTTTCGTCTGACTGCTCCCCTTTGGCCTGTCTGACAAGGTTGCACCTGAAAGGACCGGAGTCTTAGTCAGCATAGCCTGCCGGATCAAAACAGTACACAAGCCCGACCACCTAGCCAAGGTAGCAGTATAGGTCGGAAAGACTATACTTTATTAGACGCTTTTTCACTACATTATGATATGTCACAAAACTCGCATTCGTTAAAGTTCGTTCAGTTCACTGTTACTGATGATGGCCGCTGACACCTTTGTGTACACAAACTGACCACAGCAGCGGTGAGTTTACCTACGTCGCGATTGAGTACGTACAAAGCACTCGATGCCTCAACCGAAGTTATTTTAATTCTGATCTCCTGCACGGAAAACACTCCATTCGTTTTTACTTTTTACCGCCGATATGGAAGTGGGGAATGACCGTCATTTCATAATTTACATGGCCCTGGTACGTCACTACACGTAACTAAAGAATTTTCTCTGAAAAATAAACTGACGGTTTCAGCTTAGTGCACTGACTAGGGCACTAGTAATTAAACCGTTCCCCCAACACAATGTCTTGTATACAAATTGAAAATAGTGAAATGTGCCGCATATTCCATAACATGCAGTCAATTAAGAAAGTGGCGCATCTTCTCTGTGAAATTGCGGAGTGAATGATGAGTCACCGTTTTCTCGTTGACTTACATGTTAGGTATAAAAAAAATAATCCAAGATTGCCCAGACATACTGGGATGAAGGAACAAATGATTATGATGGCTATCTCGCGTACACCGTCAGGTTTAGATAACCAGGCGAGACCATCAAACAAACACATAAAAGCGAAATGTTAGAACAATGATATTTCAGTCGAATAGCGGATAAGTGCAGTATGGTTGTCCTTTCTTCACTGTTAACAGTTTTCGAAAGAATGCACATCGCAACCAATATGACGTTAATTGACACTGTACACTGTCTAAGCCTTCGTTCAGAAAAAAGATCTTCAGCATTACATAGTCGCCACATCTTTCCCATAATGGATCGCCAAAGCTACATATGATGCAGCCATAAAGATCAGCTGAATTGCTTTTGGTCCGGTTTTGTGACGGACCGGTTACACTCAGTGAACATCGCTTGGCGGTACTGTGGATAGAAGGAGTGGTTAACCACATCACTGAAACATGGAAAGTGTTCGGCGATGTTCACCATTTGGGAAACGTAACCCCATTCACGTTAGCGATGATGGTAGTCCACGTCGTAAGAATAGCCAGCTTGATTTAGAAGTCGAAAATTTGTATGACCATTTAGCTGCTCTAACTCCATCATAATCTTTAAATGAGGAAAGGCTGAAGTCAACGTTGGTGGACTCGTGTTATCAGCACCTTAACTACATAACGCAAGTAAAACAGCTCTTGACAAAGCTACATTTAGATGCATTGAAGTGTTTACAAAAGAACGAGCATATAATGCTTTCCAGACCGGATAAAGGAACGGGAGTTGTCTTAATGAACAAGATTGATTACGTTACCAAAATGAATGATATACTAGCTGATAGTTCAAACGAAGAGGGGTACGGAGAAAGACAAGACATCAGTCATAGGAAAGGCGATATCTAAAACGTTACGTGGAATGAAACAGGAGATAACTGATTCGACCACCCTCGAGCACATCCGACCCACTGGAACAATTGTCCCTAAATTATATGGTCGGGACAAAGTGCACAAACCAGGTTTGCCTTTGGGGCCCATTTTAAACATGAACAACTTGCAGTACCATGCTCTGGTCAAATTGCTCACCAATCTGCTCGAACCCATCAGGTTGGGGCTAGCAAAACACAATCTCCAGGACAGGTTTCATTTCACTGACGTAATCCAAAACCGAACCCAAACAATGAAAGAATGTTCTCATTCAATGCCGCCTCGCTGTTTACAAATGTGCTTTTACAAGAGACAAGTGACTATCTTTGCGATTATATCCAACGCAACAACAAACATGTGGGCATCCCAAACGATGAACCAAGAGAACTGCTGGTTCTTTGTACTAGTAACGTTCAGTTTCTGTTTAACAATGCAATATACCGACAAAGAGATGGAGTGGCAATGGGCTCGCTTCTAGGTCCCCTGTTAGCCGACGTTTTCATGAGCAAACTGGAGACTGACCAACTGAGTGCAGTCATTGGACAGTTTACATTTTACAAACGCCATGGTTATTACATTTTTCGCACCGTCAATGAGAACTCTAACAGCTTTTAATTCAGCCCACAACAGTAGTAAATTCACCAAGGAGTCAGACAACAATGGCCAAAATAATTTTTCAGATGTTGGCATGGTAAGAAGAGATGGTTCAGTCCAACGAAATGTGTACAGAAAATAAACTTGGAGTGGCCAGTTAATTCACTTTGATAGTTTCGTTCTGCTAAATCAAAAGCAAAACCTCATACGATGTCTGACAGGTAGGGCGTTAAGGATATGCACGCCCGACACTATACGCTAAGCTAGATTTTCTACAAGAAGTATTCACGCAGAATGGCTACTCAACGCGTTTTGTTCAAAAGACGACGTGGGCGATAGATTCGAAACTTAAGTCATCTTTTGTGGATAAGAAATTTGCGTTTATTAGTCTCCCTTTCAAAGGGGACCCCAGAATCTAAGTTATCTCGGGAAAGTTCAGAAAGTCAGTCGAAACAACCTACCTTGCCGCTCTATGTTCTAAAACCAGCTGTTGTGTGTACTCATTTGTTTGCTCGTGTCGAGCCTCGTACATTGGTCGTACTACAAGGCGATTGCTTGGTAGAGTGCGTGAACATCATGCTGCGTGGTTGAACAGTGGTATGATTAAAACAGCTTCAAGCGCGATTGTTGCACACTTGAACGGCTCTAATCGCGGGGTTATCGATTGGAGTTAACAGACAATAACTATGTCTTCTATCAAGACGATCGGGCAACCTGATTATTACTCACAGGGGAAAGTGGTTGAGCGTTCACATATGATAATTCGATCGAGCCTAATGTGAGGTCAATGGCGCAGTGGTAAACACGGTTGCCTCATGAACAGCGTGGTCGGAGTTCCATTCCCGGCAGTGGCGAGGAGATGCACCACTGACGAGCTCTAATGAGAGCGAAACTCGAATCTAGTGTTTCTTTTCAAAAGGGGCCGACTTGAAAGTCTATGGGAATGTGACAGCTGCGACCAATTGTGGGTGATGTTCAACTTGAAATTAACCAAATCCCCGACTACTCATCAGTATTCTAATCATTGTCAGTAGGAGAGATTCGTTTACAGATTGTTTACCGGGTACCAGGGAGTCGATCAGAAGTGGTGACCGTTGCCAAAGCCAGTAGTATCCGACTGCACAACCCTGACCTCTGCGCTCAGAAGAAGTTCGTGTGGACACTTACTCTCCCCTGGCCCACAGTTTGGACAGTGATTATGTGACTGATTAACACACCGTCCATAACCTCTACTGATCGTTTTTTTGACCAACTCTAGCTACTGTTTTCATACTTGTTGTGTTGTAATGAGTCCGATGATCAATGAAGACTTAGAAATATAGAGACAGGGTCGTGAAATAGGTGCCTAGCTAGGACCCAGTGGAACTACGCAACAAGCCCTCTTAACCTAGACGTCTCGGTTCAGCGTTCTTTGTGCGATTGCACGGAATCAACTTTCTTCCCGGAATTTCGACATTTTAGGGAGGAAGAACTAGATCGGATATGGATACAGAAATTCCCAAGTCAAAAGTTGTACAACTGGAAAAAAACTGTATGAAACGGGAATGGTTTGTGAAATATGTCACAAGCACATTTAGACAGACGAAATAGAATCGCTCTGCTTCAGATCATGTTCTGAGAACGTTCAATGAATTTTCGACATCATTAAGCATATTATGGCAACACTTAAGTGACTCGGCGTCTTATACAGACGTACATCCCCTCTGGCGGAGATTCGAAGGTAAGCAACAGTGGTAGATGTTATGAAATTGGAATGGGGCGGTTTCCTGATTGGAAAAGGTTCGGTCAATCAGAGTTCCGGCACAGGCTGCTGCAAACGAAACTGTGGTAGATCGGTGTCAATCCATCAGAAACGGCGAACAGCTGCAGTACCGAATTTGTTTGTAAAAAGTGGAAACTGAAACAAGTTTGAATGCGTGTCAAAACTAAACAACTGAGTTGAGCGATGCAAAGTCGCTTTGGGTTGCAACGAACTGGCTAACCAAAACACAGGAAAGCCTGTAGCCTAATAGAAATCGTACTGTTGCTCCTCTATACGAAGAGTGCTGTATTCTGATAAATTGAGATAGCTTAATGCCACTCAGACTACTGTTGTTCTGGTTTTCTCGATTCGGTGGCCTAAAACATGATAGAAGGGACGAGTAGACAATACAGATGACATGGCATGTAAAGTCGGATCATCCGGACAGAAGATTCGATGTTCACTTAGCGTCAACGCGACAGAAGACTGTATGGATCACAAACAGTCAAACATCCTGATGCAATTAACGAGCACGTGCGAACGATATGCAGTGTTTATACGATCCAAGTCTGGTTATAAAGTTTCTAGTTCTTCTGTTAAACCTTGTCTTATCAATTTTTATCTAGACCATTCCACGTCAGTGCTGCGGTGAAAGAGGGCTCCAGTCACAGTACCTCCTGGATAGGCTCATGGTCGTTATGAACGAATGAATGGGATGAATCATCTTGTACGTTCATAGTGTGCTGAACGTTGAGGGCTATCTCAGAAACCAATCCTTCACACACTCCATCCGAGTCCCGCGTCTGCTACATGAATAGAAGAGAGTAAGGTTTGGTTCCACACTCAATTTGTTGCAGTGTGTATACCATAATTGTGGTAAGGAAGAGAACTTTAATTGAAAGTAAAAGCGAATAAACATGGAATACCAATATCTGATACATATATCTTATATATATATATATATATATATATACATATATATATACCTGGCTCTTTAGGCGAAATACGAGGTGATACGACTGACCGAAGTTCGGGTACTTCTAACAATGTTTTTGACCAACGTATACACCATCTGATGTCAATGATCCACCTGTTAACATTGAACCTACAGTTCATGACCTCGGGCCTCAAAACGATTTGTCACAAGAATTAAAGATAAACAAGATTATTGCAGCAAATCAATTCGTAGTCACCAAACTCGGTGTCACAACAGCATCAAGCCATATGACTCCTTTGATAACAGCCGACAATTGTGATGTGCGACATTTGTGAGGAACTTTGAGTAGCGTTCAACCTTCAACAATTCGCACTGTAAGTTAATCCCTGCCGTAACGCGCAAGATGCAGTATTAAATAATAGCTATCGAAACACAAACCACGTGCCTTGCGCGTGAGAGGAAGACGGCATCCACAGGTCAACGTGTCAAAGAAGTTTTAACAATCCTATTCGAAAAGAAGCACTATACTCGAGTTTCTTTCATATTAAAGCAGATCAACCGAGTAACACTCACAAGGGAACTTCGCTGAACATTTGTACATAATAATTCGGTCCAGATTACGTGTTACTAAATGAAATCGTCGTCAGAGTTCTAATCCAGTCGGGACAAGAATACCCAATACTGACTTCTGACGAGGGCGAAACTTAAATATAACGCTTCCTTTCGAAAAGGGCTGGCTGGGAATGCGACCAATTGTCAGTAGTGCTCAATTTACAATTTTTCTTTTTCTACAGATAACCGAGGAACGCGGCAATATTCGAGCCACCGAACCCCATTATCTATGATCTCCCAGAATGTTTCCAATTCGTCTGAGAGGCGAACACGACCTACACTAGCTGGACGAAAAGTAAGTGTTCTCACCTACCACTCGTCAATTCACAAGTTGCTCATCTTACTATTTACACGAATCACCTGTCGTAGCGATGGAAGTGCCCCAAATGTGAGAAACGATCATCTGGCGTGTATCTATCAAGACGAGTGAGATAAACTCGTTTGACCTTCACTACCAAACAGTCGTTCATTAACTTCTTGTCTGCCTGCCTGTTGGCGCTAGCCGATGCTTGGCTTGAGGCACGTCAATACTTCCATCATGAACGGTCAACGTTCCCCAATAATGTTACTCTCAAAATCAACCAATATATGGGAATCCTAAACGTTATGAAGACGAGATAGATAGGCGAAGGTCGTCCCAGACATCCAGTACGGCTGATGAAAACGTAATCTGTACAACACCACATGACATTCTAAAAATGCATTTGAAAAATGAGCGTGTGGAGGCACATTTGAGTGATGTATGTGGGTAATCGTTAGACGCAATGTCTTGTAAACTGTTAACAGGCTCCGAAAACGATCGCTGTTGGTCAACTCGAGATTTAGTTAGCCACACATAACAAAAGGGTTACCAAAACAACGGTGTATTTGATAGCAAAATACGTGACATGGGTGGTTAAAGATAAAACAAAATAGAGGAGAATTCTAAACGATAGCCAAGTAGGTCTTTGATGATAGGGAGATCAAGAGAAATAGGGGGCGGTTATGATTCCGAATCAAAACCGCCGGATACGTTCACTTTGCGGATCGAGTAAGCGGTCCATTTCAGTTCGTTTTCGTTCGAATTCATGACCTGGGGTCCAACGATGGTAGTCTAGGAATTTTAGGGAATGAAATCGGTAGGTAACCGGGAGTTCAATATGATGGAAGGCGGCATATTAAAATGATAATGTCTCGAAATTTGTTCAGTGTAATCAAATAGTCAAACAAGTGTTTGGTGTGACATGAAATGATGAACAAAGCAAGGAAAAGAGGCAAATCATGTTTCCCAAAACAACACTTTGTACATTCTGATCACACATGAATAGATAAACACGTTCAAACACAGTATATAATGAAGAGAGGTATCTGTCTGTTCGAATATCACGACTCGACATATAGCAGTAGTAATAATGTCAACAGTTAATTAGAGTTCAACACTCAGTTACAATGGTTACTCCAATCTACAGATGAGCACTTATTCGGTTTGCCCCAAATGTGATTTTAACTCGTCGAAACATCGTCTTCGGTACTTGTGTAGAGAAGGTTCATTTTCACATTACTTCTCTCTTTACAACTTCACCCTCATTATCCGTTATCTGTGGCCTCGGCGAAGATAATTATCCGGTTACAAAGTTACAAACGTAAGTGAGTGTCCGCGGTCTCCCTGACAAGCTTGTCTCATACGTCTATCGCTCCCACGTAACCCACGGATGATGGTCGTAACGAAGATGCGAGAACGTTCTGTGTGTTGTCTGTACGTACTTCTATTGCACAAGCACAAAAACGATCGTCACCAAATACACTATAGACGGATGTCACTTCAGGGGTCGACGGCTTGGAAAGAATTAACACCAACCCATAGAAAAAAAGACCTGACGCTATACGATATAACGTAAACTTAACGGCAATTGATAATTATTGGTACCACACAGACCTTTGTTTTTCCGACTCCAAAGAACTTCCCAATGATCTCGAAGAATATCTTCAAACTGCTGATATTATACTTAACACTGATAGGTCAAACCTGGCGACAGGCTGACGTTATCTAGATGGATGTGAAGATCTGAGTGGCCGGAATAGTATAAATTGTACAATTGTTGACGAAGTGTGGAAGCCATGGAAAACTTCCGAGGTTCCCTCCACGGAGTAGGCTAATGAATCAGTAGATGCCCTGGAATACATCTGGAAACTTTAGATTCAGGAACATAGGCTCATATCAACAACATTGTATCTCATTTATCAGTAGAGACAAAAGCAGACATCTTTAAGAGGTTTTAGTGAGAACTTGTGAGCTGGTTCCTTTGTTCGGAAAGTGGACTATTTTAATGTGAACACCTTAGGTGAAAAATGATTATCATGGGAATGGTTTTCATGGATCCAGCACCAGCACGTGAACTCGACAATACGTCACTACTTCTCCCAAACGGACAGTTAGGTTATAACGAGGGTGAAATACGTGAAATGAACATCGTACAAGAACATAGGCGAAGAACCAAGCTGGGGCTTCCGATCATGTGACCAGCTGGATCCAACTTGTACCAAAGTGAAGATGAATGTCAGTGTGATAACGTGCGGATGGTACACACAAAACAAACAAGCGTTGATGAGTAGTTCGAACCCGTAAGGCCAAAATGACGCTTTATGTCCGACACAGATGAGCAAACCAAAGATCGCAACATACCAATCCGAAAACATCCCTACATAATTGCATATATAATCGTACCGTACGCACTCATACACAGAAGCCAAAGGCAACGACTACAAGTGCCGTCTGAATGCAGACGATAACACTTGCTATCACATCTTAGCAACATACGCGCAAGAAGTTATTGATTGTGTGACAGCCAACACGCGCAAATTCGACAGTCTCCGTCTGATACGGATCGCTGACCTTGAATGTTGTCACAAACTCCCGCCGAGTGCACTTTATCAGAGTAGTCGTGGTAACCAATATGTAAACAAAACCGTTGGAATACGGCAACTCTAAGTAGGTAATCGATTAAAGCGCATTTTTTTAAGCAATACCGAACTGAGACGATAATCGCTGGAATCGATAGCACATCATTTCTGTACGGATAATGTATATAAGAAAATCACAAGAACGTTTGTGTGTTTGAGTTCAACCGATTGTATTCCGAACAACCGAATGAACTGTTTTGTCTATTAGTCTCGGTGTAACCACTACTCACAACTACTCTCCGAAATCGAAGCAACAGTAGCCAAAATGTGTATAACCAATCCCACGAATGTCCTCTACTGAACAGTTGGTACGGCTATCTTTTCTCACGATAATTCCCGCGTTCGCATAAATTGCAACCCTGTTGTTCTTGGATACAGTTGAGGTTACATACGGAGTCCCTGTTCCCATATATAATAGGAACATGCCTAAAACGTGTATTAGAAAATAGAACAGACAAGAAAGTCTTCCAATCTAAAGGCGCCACCACTGCAGTCGCTCCGAATGGGATGATAACGTTAATGTCAACAGGTGTTCCATTATGAACAGCAGTATTTCTAGAAATAAGTTTACTTACTATCTGGATCTCACATACAGGCAAGCAGTATGAAAGACAGTGCTTTAAATGTATCGCAATGTTATAACCCTTTGTCAACTAGTGAGCTAGTATTTTTCTTTAAATCGAACGGTATCTACCCGCTGACAATCGGAAAGAAGTGTTGCAAACTTCGTTAATTATAGATGGCTATTTCCATCATTATTATTCACCTACAATTAAATGTGGACCTCGATACGCACAACTGAATACTGAGCAAGTCTCCTTTGAAAGTGATCGGCAAATTCATATTGGAAAGAAGTACCAGATTTAAATCAGAACACAGTAGAGCGTAGATAAAAAATACGAGGTATATCGCCATTTGCTTATGATGATGTACGCGACTGAACAAATAAAAATACTTTTTCCCCACAAAACCCAGTAGATATACCAGATGTATTGACAGACTATCCAACGTTTCAATATGTTCCATGAAAACATCAGCACTCTTACGACAAAATGTCTTGAATTATCATGTCAAAACGTGACGGTAGCTTGAAACTCCGGTTTTCCACGGTAAGTTTTCATAGAACACGGAAACGATGACTGAGTTGGCTTGCCGTGACCATACTATCGCGTAGTTGACCAAGAACTCCAGACGTGTTTTACGTGAAAGACAGTGACGTAAATACAAGCGGCTGGTCACAATGATCACCAACGAAGTGATTGAAGATCACGACGACCTAACTGGGTCTCGTCAACATCCTGCCCCTCGGGGAATTAAATTCATGTATTGTGTTAGTCCGTACAAATTCACCAGACTACAAGGATCCTATCACTGGGGATACAAGAAACCTATGACTTAGTCATCCATTGAACATAGTCTAATGAATGTATCCGGATCATCTTTCCAACACTTAATTACAGACCGTGCCTTAGATTCTGTAACTTGCGTGATGAATATATGAGATTCCAACAAACCGAAATGGCTGTTTACGACTTCGACGCTGGTTGCGGGAACTGGCTTTTCCAACTTCCCCAAATCTACTGAACTTAATTGTACCTCTTGGTGTATTGAGGTCACTCTCTGATTGAGGCCCGAATGACTTAGCAGATCAGTTCCATTAGTTTGTTTGTTTGCTTGTTTACCTGCTTGAACGATTTCTTTCTTCGAAACCAAAACCTCAAACTTTTGATAGTTGACAAGTAGTATGGAATTTCCGTTTAAATAAATTAAAATGCATTCACAGGTGACTGCAGATTTCGTAATCGCGTAGACTTTGGCTAGCCACTTTCGAAAACAAGCACCAGACTCGAGTTTCGTTCTTGTTAAAACTCGTCAATAGTGCACAACCTTGTCAAGTCCGAAAGTTAAACACCGGATACGCTCTCAAACCACCTCAAACCGAGCATGACCGAATTATTATATGCAGACGGTTAGCCACATTCGTTTGAGTGGTGCCCAAAGAAAGAGGAGACAGTAATCGTCTCGTGAATTTCAACCAATGGCCCACGATTAGGGCTTCTCCCCAGAATAACCTCACATAAACCATTGAACGTGTTGACAGATATTTTGGCCACTGGTATGAAGTAGGAGGTTTCGGGTGATATAAATTCAACATCACCCGAGGCTCTTTCATGAGCAGCTTTGTTTCAATGAACGGCTGACCGTTACACTCAGTTCTGATTTGATGTTCGGTGTTTCTGATATCTTCAGATCTACCTTTATTTGGCGCCGAAAAGTAGTTCACTGATACGCTTGCCCACCGATTCACATTTGAGATGAGGTGTTCTTACTTTAGCTCATTTGTACAGGGCAGTTAATTACAGCACGTCTTAAATTTAACCTAAGCTTTCGGTCTCAAAACTTGGCTGAATCTACTGAACTGGGCTGTGACCGATTCAACACAACTTCCGGCGTAATGGTGGGTGCTCAAAAGATTGCAGGTCAACCACAAATGATAAGTCAACTCCACTCTATGGAAAAACTATACCTAAGGAAGGAAATTCAACTAATTGTCCAATTATTGCAGTCTGACAAAGTCCAACCTAACAATAAACAACTTGCGCAGTCAAACAGTAGCGACAGAAACGACCGCTTACAAAAAAGGGGTGCACGATGATAGTACTGACTGCCAATGCAATTATGAAGTGACATTTTGGGGTACGGTGTATGATTTAGTTACCACCTCGTGATCATAATTGCAAACAGATGACCCTGAGCACTAAGTGTTTTTCACGTAATGAACGGTTGCTCAACCTCATTCAGAACTGCTGTGTTGAACTTCAACACCAAACAAAGTATACTCTAGCGACCAAAAAGATGGCCCGCAAAAAAGTATGAAACAAAAGTACTGGCTGTCAATCAGCTTATGAACAATGTATCAAACAGTGACGAATCGGAACCAAATGCCGATGAACATCAAATTATCTCGGATAACTTTAACCTCTACCATAATTTATTCAACCATAAACGTGCTTTTGACATTCTCAGTGACCATTAAATCTCACATATCAGTGCCCTAAAATCGTAATAAAACAATGTCGATCGTATTTGAGCACCCAAATTGCAGACTGCTTTTCGCCTTACTAAAACAAGGATTATATGCATCAGAATCGGCTGAACAGAGGCAGTCCACAGGAAGAATGAAACGCGCAACACAATGAAAGCACACCGATCAAGAAACGGCACTTCTTCACATATAGCAAATGACGGGCTCCCTATAAATACTGTAACCCCTGCATAAAACTAACAGCTGACCACCTAGCACATTTCAGTGAACAAAAGACACAAGTCCATGTACCTTGAACGCATCAACCCTGAAATGACCGGTAGATCAGTCTAATAAGCTGGGAAGAATACGTGAAGAAGCTGTCAGTTAGAGCAAGGTCTAAGGCAGATGGTGAGAAATAAAGACTCATCAAAACTGTTAACAAAGAACGCATTACCGAACATGACGTCATGTCGACAGGCAGTTGTGTCAAACAGTTCGCAGAATGTTTTAGCAGAATACTGTGCAGATCAAGGCCAACAAAAACATTCGCGGACGGGTTTAACAAACCTGCCTGTACAAAGTGTTCCCTCTAATCGATATGTTGTAGGAGACATTTAGCATGATTAGCATCAGGCTAAAACACTCTTAAAGTCCATAATGATTAATGCTGTGTCGTGTACACCTCAAACCCACCTCCAACAAGGACCACAACAATACTCAGGACTTGGCAATGAGATTATTGGAGCAGGCTAAACCAGTAAGTAGGAAGCGGGAAAGGGTTTAAATCACCGTGTTTTACAGGTCGGTGTGCAAAAAAGGACATGTCATAATCATCATAGCAGCCATGAGCCTGACCAAAACGTACTGTGGCTCGGGCCACCGCTCACCTCAACAGTGACGTGGAATATCCTAAAAGAAAACATTACTAAGAAGGGTGAAAATTATTGAGAAAAGACTAAGAGGAAGAAACGGAATTGGTATGAATACAGATACGCCATTGACTGCGACATACCGTCATCTCGGATAGCGTCTCTAACCAGCGGTTTGAGTGATCACTAGGACTCCATCCAGGCAGGCGACACCTATCCACTCTGCTCAGTGGAGCAGTCAGGGTCTTCATATTTCGTGACCACGTTGTTGTTTCACCATCATGTAGTTTCACCCAACTGTTGGTGGTCTCAGTATATAATGCTCAGTAGGGTAAACGGTCAGCTGGTATACGAAGTGCGTGACCTAATCATCGTAATCTATGCACCGTGAGTAGGTGACCAATTGATCGCGAATCCTGAGCGGTCCGGAATACGCGCCGGCGAACTGCCACATTGCTCACTCCACTTAAAGTGAGCTAATTGGCGGAGACAACGATGGTCAACGATGGCGACATCTTCCTTGTGAACAGTCCACGTTTCCGAACCATACAGTGAAACAGAACATATACAAGTGTTGTCTACTCTTACTTCCGGTGACAACCAAACGTCTTTACGAAGTCACAGATGATGTAGTTTGGCAAAGGTACCTTGTGCCTTTGCTATCCTCGCTGGTATCTTATCAGCGATATCACAGGCTCACGAGATAGTGCTACCCAAGTATGTGAAACTGTCCACAGTCTCAATCGGATTACCTACAATGAAGAAAGTAGCAGTGAGAATTCCCCAGTCCTGAAGCAGCACTTTGCACTGTGAAGGTGCGAAGTGCATTCCATACAAACCATGACAAAATTGGACAGGAAGAAGGAAAACGGAAACCCCTGACGAATACCACTAGAAGTGATGAACGCCACAGACAATTGTCCATAAATTCTCGCCCTGTTTGCAGAGTGAGCATATAGTGATCTCAATAGATTCACGTATTTCCATGGTGGTACTCCCTTGCGGAGAAGACAGCTCCAGAGAACGTTACAAACAATTGAACCGAAAGCAGCCTTCAGGTCCAAAAAGACCAAGACTGTCAGCTGCCTATATGAGTATCGATGTTCCAAGATCCGTCGTAAAGTAAAAATGTGATCAACGCACCCTCGACCGGATCGGAATCCTGCCTGTTCTTCGCGTATCTGACTTTCTCTGGGCTTAGTGAGCCGACGTAAAATGAGACCAGTGAGTAACTTGGACGCAATAGACACCAAACTGATGCCTATGTGGTTGTCACATAGAATTCGAGCCCCATTTTTGAAAACGGAAATGACTGTTGATAGGTACCAATCACGAGACACCCCTTCAGTCTCTCAAATTGTCTGTAGGGATTTTGTCAGTTCTGATATCAACCTCTCGCCACTATCCTTGAAAAGAGAAGGAGAGAGGAAATCTGGTCCAGGAGCCTTATTACGCTTCAATAACTTGAGCTCAAGGACCACTTGTACTTCCGACGAAGAACCGTCTGGAATGCAATAACTGACCAATCGGGTCACGTCGTCCACATGATCGGGCTGAGGCCAGCTGAACTGTTCTTCAAAATGTTCAGCCCACCTGTCAAGTCGGCGCGATTGACTGGTAATAAGTGAACCATCTTTTTCACATATGGTCTCACTTACACCAGCTCAACTGCCAGTACAAACACGGATCAGGATAAAAAGACTTCTGCTATTCCCAGATAAAAAGGCTCTTCCCATCTCTACCGATTGTTCGACCAAGTATTGCTCATGGTCTTTGTGCAAGCTTTTAGTCAGCTTGCGTTTAAGTTCTCGACGGTCATCATCATATTCCGAACCAGGTGGGATCGAGCGACGCTTGTTCATGAGGTTTATAGACGTGACAGAAATCCAGTTCTGTCGAAACTGAACAACTCTTTTGGAACAAACCTGTTCACAGCACGCTTTCATAGCTACAGCGATTTCTTCCCAATGTTCGTTAGAATCACTCACCTGATTCGAACTGGGTAACTTCTTCACCAACGCCTTTTGGTAAGCGTTCTTTACATCCTCATCGCTCGAATGCCAGTTAAGCACTTTACATTTACGAGCGTGTGTCCTCTGGGCAAATGATAAAACAAAACAGGCACGCACAACAGCATGGTCCGAGTCCAGGTGGTTGTTCCAAAAGGCACGACAGTCATTAACAGAGTGGCGCCACCTGTGACTGACTACCATATGTTCCAACTGTGTCCACGACTGAGAAGCATACGGAGGTCTTCAAGCTACACAATGCTTCTTCTTGTGTTGGAATGCGGTGTTCGAAATATAGAAACCGTGAGATGCGCACAGTTGCAACAAGCTTTCGTCATTGTCGGTGCGTTGTGCTCGGACACCAAACATACCTCCTAGCCGCTTCTCATCCGAAGAAAGACGACCAAGCTGAGCATTAAAATCGCCCGCTAGTATGATGATGTCTGAGTGTTTAGTTCGCATTAGAAGGTCCATGAGGGCGTCATAAAACGCATCCTTGGTAGCATCCGAACAGCTGTCCGTCGGGGCGTACGTCGATATAATTA
>JTDE01005830.1:27142-37664 GCA_014338405.1 Paragonimus skrjabini miyazakii
TTCTGAAAACGCTTCAGTCTGAATTTTCGTGGTGAAATATATATTCCCGTTGTAAAAAACGCCCAATTTCGCGTGGTTTTGCAGATGTAATTGAGTTTGTAATTTTCGACTACGTTGCGTTTGCATTGCGTTGCACACAAAATATCATAGTAATTCCTAATTACAGCTATGCCACCACGGTCGTTGGTTACTTATTCACCTGAATTATATGTTCAGCCTGGTTCCGTTGTTACACTTCCAGTGGAAAAGGATCTACGTTAACACCCGGTTGTTTCTACCTAAGATATGGTGGAAACATGGGTAACACGTCTCACTCCATCATTAACAACGTGCGTATTGTTTTGTTTATTGCTTACTGACTGTGCTTGAATGTAGCTTGCTGTGTGTACGTGAGTCAGTGCTCACGTTTTTGAGGGATAATGACCACCTTCGATGCTCTTCGGTTACCTGACGAAAACATTGATTCTCACGTCTACCATTTCAGCTACAACCCCTTAATCTTCGTGTCGTGTACGCCTATAATTCCGATTATTGTTGGTCTACGTTCTTGTCAGGTGCAGACCTCAATGGCGATTGCCAGTATGTTGTCCCATTTTTGGCCAGAACTAAAGGAAGTCAACATAACTCATCTTCAACGGGGAGGAAATCACAACAGTGAGGGTAGATGCATAAAAAGCTCCTGGTCATCGTCGTCACTACATCCCGTTGGAAAGTAAACAAACAAAATGAAAATATTCCAGAAGGTTTCACGTCTACAACTGGCCATAACAAAACCTGCCAAACGGATGGCGCAAAATATACTGTTAACAAGAATTCAATCTATTAAGGCGGCTGCCGCCGTCGTGCTGAGGACTATACCTACTGCAGCTTGAGTAGTAGTGGCAGCGGTGTAGTCACCTGAAGTCTATAGCCAGTATTGAGTGGACAGTGCGGTTGCTGATAGTTCCGTACGTTGACTGTTGTCGTGGATGCTGGCCTATGAAATTCAGTAGACATCAAAATGCAACCAGTCTAACGTTCGTGTGAAAGCGGCCTGCTGACCTACCTGTTTTAGCATGCGAGCGTTGAAAGCACTTATATTAATTCGCGTTCTGGGTCTAAGTAAGGGACGAGGGAGGCCTAGAGCTGGACGGCAAAAGATGGGACTCACCGACACGATGTTAGCCATATCTGCTGTATGACTTGCAGGGTAATTACTATATATGGGAATCGAGAGGGGTCTGAGAGCTAAAGTCTTCAGGACACTGAAGGAGGGATCGTAAGTAGCATGTTTTCGCCTATTCATCCTGCTGTATGCAGTAGATAGGGCGCTCCGGTTTACACTGCGAGACAGCCCATACAGTATGGAAACAATTATATTGTGAGTATTCATGGCAAAAGTTTCAGCTAACCTATTTAGAAAAAAACCGAGTTGAGTTTCGCTCTGGTTGGAGCTCGTCAGTAGTACAAAGCCTTGCCGAAACAAACGTTTTGGCCACAACGTCAGTAGCCCCACATCAGGCAAACCGAATTATATATAAAATGCCAGCTACAGTATGACTGACCAGTTTTCTCGAAATCAGATGAAATAAAGAGGGGGTTAAGAATGCCACGACATACAAACATACATAACCAAAAGTTGTTAAACTTACCGCAATTCAATGACGACCTCACTGTCGAACGGATAACTGTGACGATAAAACTCGCTAAACGAAGAGTTAAGATACACACACATCAACATACTGCAATCGAAGAAATGCTTCCATAAACTTTCTACGCTCAATTACATCGTCCGATTCAGTGTATTTCTGACTGTTGAGAGTACTGTTTTGCGGTGAAATAAATCAGGACAGGATGTGATAAGCAGACATATGAGCTCACCTTTCATAATGCGAGTTATTTTGTCGGACGAGTGGCACAAAACCAGCATCGTATGTATTACCATGGGCATGACTCGTATGACAGCGACCTACTAAAAAATGACAACGGTTTATGCATAATCACGGAAAAACTACCGCAACATCCGCAATGCACCTGATGCTCGTACAATGGCCGATGTTCACGCTGACCAACACGAGGTTGTAAGTGGCAACAGGAGTCCATACAACTATGGGCAGCGCATCTGTTCCAATATTTCGGGCTACGGTCCTCGGATGTATACTTTTGTACTAGTAATTTCAACCGATCTAGTTCGATCTCAAGCGCTAGGGGACGCAAAAGAGAAAGGGAAGAATTCGACTAAATTCACTTAATCAATCATCTTACCTCGTCTCAGATCATCCATCCCATAAGATTCACAACATGGCGACAAATAAGCAGAATGATGCAAAGACGAGTTGTAAAGAACCAAAATTTTTATTTCACATAAGGGATTGTTGTAAGCTGAAAAAAAACGTAGACAGTCATCAGCAACAATATTAGTACAGAAGTGTTCCCTATCGATAGGGACCAAATACAGCACATAATTGGCCTACAACACTCAGTATCTAACACACTGAACCATGCGTTACAACCATGCTTGTTGTCGAGAGTTGCTTGGGTCACGATGATCACTTGTATTGAGCCGGAGCTCGCCGACACACGAAATTTTTCCAACAAGACAAAAAACGTCTACAGCAGTGTTTCAAATATGCGAGTCAACGCTGTTTGTTAGCTGATTTTTGACAGCATAAAAGCTTTGTATTTGGACATTTAAATGGACTACAGGCCAAAGTGTACGTCTGGGCTAGTGAAGCGATAGTACTTTCCAGGGACAACTGCCCATCACACCTGGTGACATTAATACTACCGGGAAACGGCAGATTGTTAAACTCGAAATAAACAATGTCGGAAAAGAAGAGTGAACGAACGTGGAATTGTTAGAGGTGAAGATAAAATTTACAATTAAGTACAAACAGGGCAGCACTTTGCTGATCTTGTCAGGATGAAGGTTGGGGTGAATACTTTATTCTATTGAATATTCTATTCTATTCTATCCTATTGAATACGCAATTGTGCGGAATCGGTTGCGATTTAGAATATCAAACGAGGGTGCTATTTAGAAGTGTTGTTTGTCACCGACACAACAAGAGTAAAAAATAAAAGGCACAATAAATACGGACCGAGGGGCACGATACACTTGGATGTTCGAGTCAAACATGGATGTCGATTTGTGAAGGCTACCACGTTGATCTCCTGGACTGAGACCTACGTGGCCTACAGAGCCCGTGTTTGGAGATATTAGAATAGAAAACGGTTAATCAAGTTATCTAGTGTGAAAGTAGAGGTTCCTGACCTGGCTGTCTTTGGTACGGTACTAATAAACAGAACGCAGTAACGAAAGCCATGAGCAAACTGCATTGTGCATACCGACGCATTTTCCCTTGTAACGCGACTGCAAGGCCGACTGTTGGAGTTTGAGTTTCGTGAGGTGTCTTAACCATCTTATTAGCCACAACCTAAGTCAATTTTTGGCAAGGATGTATAACAATAAGTTGCCAGCGTCAATTGTTGGCGCTACTTTTCGGAACTACCAATTGAGGAAAGGGACTCATGACAAGCATGCGTCCAATCTAAATCAGACGTCAAGTATTTAAAGTACACAGTACAATATTGGCATTTACCTCCATTTCCAAAAAGTGATTAAGAATGCTACTGTTAAGTTTCACACCCGTATCAAAAATCACGTAGATGTGATTAAACCGTGCACTACAAGGTTGGTTTCAACCAAACAACGACAAATTGATAGGGGGTTCCGAAGCAACATTGCAGCCCCCTAGGAGTAATGAGGGGGAGCCGCAAGATGTGGCCTGAACAGATTTCTTCCCTTTACTTCAAGTGATTAAATTCACCCGGCTAGGGTGGCTCGGGGTACGCTGTGCACGAGCCAGTCCACCGATTATCACACCGTAGCTCGGCTATGTTCTCCAGACGGGATTCGGGAAGACACTGCAGCGTATGTATTTAACACATGGAAAACGTGCCACATGAGAAGAGGAAAGGCATTGTGTAAAGTAAACAAGCAGATGTACAGGAAGAAAAGAGAAATTACACCGACGCACATAGAAATTCTTAACGCGAGCGCCATTAACACTTGCTCTTTGCCAAGTCAGACATCGTCCTCAAACAACGATATTCGTTGTGCTTCAGATCCCAACCAGGGGGTCTGGAGTGCCCTACGGAAGTAAACTTAACTGTGAATGCCTTTATACCCCAAGCCCAACTCATACGACGGTCACCAGACTGTCTCTCCTAGCCAGAACCCACTAGTCACAAATCAGGCACAGCGTGACAGACGTGTTATCATTTGTAAGTCGTGACCGAGCCAAAAAGGACTACGAGACAAGATTGGTCTGTTCATGGGTCGACGAAGTTTATCTGTTTCGAGGACATGTAGACGAACTTCGTCAGTGCTGACAAAGTGTTCCCACCACAGGTCGCTAATGTTTTGGAGATATTGATGGTCAAAACCAGACACTGCGGACATCCTCCATGCGGAGGGAACAAATTTTACAGTCGTATAATAGTGGCGCTGTGCACTAAGCGGCGATCGCCATCTCAGCCTTGATTATACGACTTGTGGCCTCATCAGACATTTCATCACCGCGGATACAACTTTCAAAATAAATAAGCTGCTCAACCACATTAAGCGGATCATACTAAGGCCGGAAGCAGACGCAGAGTACTGCCAATCTTTCAAAAGCACTTTCAATACAGAAAGTGCGACGGCCACATTGAACTGGGGAACTTAAGACCCTAGTCGTCTAACATGTTCTGGGCCCCTTGTGAACCCACGCAGATTACAGCTACGTCATTTGCACATTCAGTCTCAAAATCGAGTGCCTGGGAGCAAATCCACACAATCATATTTGCGGGATGTCAAGGCGCACTCCAGGATCTCGTCCACTACGGAGCTTAATGAAAAAGCGGTGACTGGATAATCTTGTCGCACCCCATTCGAGATGCAAAAGGTTGGGTATCAGCTGCCATAAGCCGTGAACTGGCCCGAGGTCTGACGGCAAATTGTTTTTAAGACGTCTACGCAATTCTAAGGTATATCCTTCGTCAATAGACAGCCCCAGAGTGTAACCAAATCAAAGGTTACTCTGATATACAAGACGACTGTTGCCATTCTGTATGAATGGTGGAGACCAAGCATCTGGCGAAGTATGAGGATTTCATTAGTGTAGCTATGGCCATGGTAAAACCCAGCTTGTTCCCCACGGATATGTTGTTTGCGCGTATTGCTACCTGAAAAGTAGTCTGCAGAGTACACTAGTTGTAAGAAATTCTGACGTGATAGGAATCAAGCTAATCCCTTTGTTATTCGCACAGGAAGTGCGCAAGCCCTTGTTGAGAGTCGGGATTGTGTTAGCCAAGCCCCAATTATCTGAAACGACTTCACTAATTCAGTTTCTGGAGCACAGCCGTCAGCTCCATAACTAAATGTGGACCTCCACTTACGAAGAGAGCAGGAGGGAGTTCATCTGGGTCGGATGCCTTGTGGGGTGTCAATGACTTGCTCTCAAGTGAAACTTCTGTTTCCAAGGGCAGACAAACGCCAACAAACAAATGGGCGTAAGCAGAGCTCGAAGGCGTAGACAAGGATGTAAGTGATCAGGTGAACATCAATTGGAAGTACTCACGCCAGGATCATAAACGTCATTTCAGTTCACGAACAGGCTTACTACCGACTTCGCGGATCACCTCTCTCACACTTGGCTTCCTGTTACTAGTTGCTCGGATGAAATGGAAAAGCTATCAAGAGTTGTCAGTGGCAGCGGCTTGTTCCATCTCGACAGTGCGTTGTGTCCACCAGGCCTCGCAATTCTCGTAGTTGTTTCCGGAGTTCCAAGCGAGTAGTTCAACGGGCCGAGTTATACTCGCTGCTAGATAGAATATTCCGGCGAGAATCAAGGAGCCCGAGTGACCGCACACAGACCTAATGGTTGGCGACCGAACAGGCATGAATGCCAAGTGGCAGTACCGCACTTATGCACTGCATGTCGTATATGTGTCCAATGTGTTATAATGTCGTCTGGTTACGGGGGTCCAAAAGCTAGAAGCAAGCGAGCTCTGCTAAATGTAGAGTGCCTGCAACCCTGCTAGTTGAGGTACGTCCATCTGTGACTAACGAAGAAGTGGCATCCCACCAAAACGCACAGCGAACTTCGCACATACAAGTGCATGACCAGAATCCATACAGATACACAGGATCGACTTACAGTCCTGGAAACAGCCAGACCACCGATAACCGATTACTGAACTACCAGTCTGCATTCATGACTCACTTGGCGATGGAGATCACCAGGTGGAGCATTGACATCTAAGATCAACGAAAATTAGCAACCGTCAGAAACAGACCACCATCAGCACAGAACTGCAACAAACGATCACCGTTATTTGTCCCACAGGTACCGTATGTGCGTGGACCACCTATGTCACGTGCATCAGCTCTTAGCCTGCCTATTCGAACGTTCAAGTTTCCAAACCAGCACCCCAATGACCGGCAGCAGCGTGATGAGCAGAAGGTTAGTGGGCTGGTGACAACAGTATCTTTGATCGTCTCTGGATCAGTCTGTGGGGGCATATGCCGCAACAACATATATAAAGCGTTTGTGTTGTGCAACTGTCGATGACCTAACTGTACCTTGGAATCTGACAGCGCGAAACTGGCTGTTGACCAGCATCTAGTCAGGTAGCGCCTTCTCCATGTATACGCTTAGGACAATTCCAAAAGGAGTTTGGAGAACGACTTGTGTCGCAGAGATTCCAGACAAGCGCGAATTGCGCGCGCACTGTGGGGGGGGGGCGAGGAAGATAAAAGTTGCAGCACTACGTTAGAGTAACGAAGTCGTATTTCAGAAGGACAGCAGATGCTGATGGCAAGAGTTTCCGAAATACGTGCAAGAGTTGCTTGCTGACCCATTTGCATACGTGCTCGAACATTAAAGGTGCCAGGCTAAAATAGTGTTCGGGGACGACTAGAAGTTTGTAACCGCCAAATAAAAATACTACCTCGGTGATTGATATACTATCATTCTGTCTACAACTTTCGCGGCGAGTAGCAAGTCAAACGAGTCTGTGGTATGTGTCTGCAAACGAGATCGCGGGATCACCAAGTAAAAAAAATATTGAACAAAACAGAGGAAACTCAGACTAATCGGTTTGGTGCGGAAAAATGTGGCATGATGCGAAGCCGATACTCCAGTCGAAGCGTTACCATTAAAGCAGAAGAAAAATATCACAAGTAATATACGTTTATAGGGTCACAGTTGTGGGGGCGGAATCCATATCGGTTGCCCAGGCCAAGGAAAAGGGTTAGCCTGAGATATTGCATATCCATACGGAACGCATTCTAAACAAAGGAGCCCCGTCACTCATTTTGTTTAGCGTAGCCTGCATCTCTCGCAGAAGTAGGACAATGTCATCCGCACACTCCAGATCGGTCAGCCTAGCGCCAAAAAAGCTCAAGACAAATTAGCCGGACTCTTCAAGCGCTCCCAGAGTGCGGTGCTGGTGAATTTCCACTCCTATTGTCTACATCGTATGTAATCTGTTGTCACAACGAGACCGGACCTTGACGTGGTGTGACGGCTTGCGCATCTCGATGACCTATTGAGCTAAACTGGATGGTGTGGCCACCACACCAACAGTCTCTCATACCAGGCAGGCCAATAGATAGAGGTCTGACGAACCAGTCTTCTGGTCCTCCAGGTTGGAGGTTGGAGGAAGGCTGGCATCTTTTTCCGGAAAACGTACCAGCTCCGGTACATTGCCACTCAACCGCTGCCTTACGGTATAGGCTTTTGAGTCAAAGGCTTTGGTTGAGAACCCTCATCGTTCTCCTGTCTAGGTCTGGGCGCCCTGGCAGTATCTCAGGCCACTCACAACCATGAATAATCATAACACAAGTAATTCCATACTGCATCGGCCGTCACGCAGTATAAACCGGGTCGCCCAATCTGCTGCATACAGCAGGGTGAATAGGCGGAAACATGCTACTGATGACCCCTCCCTCACTGTCTTATCAAATTTAGTTCTCAGATCCCTCCCGACCTCCAGTTCTGATAATTACTCTACAGGTCCCACAACAGATGTACCTAGCCGTGGTAACATTGAGCCGGTAAGCTCCGTCTCTTGCCATTCAGTCGCAGGCCTCCCTCGTCCCTTGCTTAAACCCAGAATGCGAATTAATATAGGTACTTCCAACGTTCGCATGCTAAAACAGATAGGTCAACAGGCCGCTCTTGTACGAATGTTAGACTCGTTGCATGTTGACGTCTGTTGTATCTCGAAGGCTAGAATCCAGGACAGTAGTCAACGTATGGAACTAACAGCGCCCGCATTGTCTACTCGATACTGGTTATATACTTCGGGTGACTCCACAGCCGGCGTTACAGGTCAGGCTGTAGGTGTTGTGGTTGTAGTCCTCATCACGACGGCTGCAGTCACATTGATAGATTGGATCCCTGTTAACAGTAGACTTTGTGCCGTCCGCCTGGTAGGTTCAATTAAGACCAGCTCCAGTCGCAAGACTTTCAGAACTCTTTTCGTTGTCTGTTTACGGTCCCACTGACTATAGTGACGTCGGCATCAAGGAAGCATTTTACTCGGATATGGCCGCTCTCCCTCGGTCGACACGCGGCTCTGATACAGTTATTCTGGTTGGAGATATGAATGCTCAGGTGGGTCGCTTTGGTGAGGCCGAATCTCGTTTAGGTGGCAGGTTTGGGATAGTGTCACATCGGTCAGATAATGGCGGACAATTTGTTGCAGCTGTGCGCTAAGCATAGCTGCTGGATTCATATTTCCCAGACCATTCAGAAAGCAGGTACTGTGGCATTCGGCACAGGGGTACATAAGTTTAACAAACACTGGATGTCAGAGAAATCTCTGGAATTGTTAGAGGCCAGAAGGAAGGTTCCTCCTGATAGTTCACATAATAAGTCTGGGAGAGATGTCCGTAGGAAACTGAAACGTAGTCTAAAGGCTGGCCGTTAGGTTTGGTTAGTGGGAAACATTAGGGAAATGGAGATCGCTTTTGCTGCAGGGAACACCGGCAAATTGGTCCACTGGTCCCAGGCGACCGTCTTTCATGAAGCTATCAGCGAGACATATGGCACACTCATTTATGATAAGTCCGGAAGGTTAGAGCGGTGGACGGAACACTTTGAAGGTCTATTTAGCTGGTCTCCTGCTTCCATTGTGTTGCTGCCACAAACTTGTAATGCAGCACCTTGGTCGGCAGATTTAGGACCACCCACTGGGACTGAAGTCCTCAATTGCATATAGGCTCTCAAATGTAATAGGGCTGCTGGTCCAGATAATCTCGTGCCGGCACTTTTCAAAGATGGTGAAGAAGTGTTGGTAGATGCCTTAAATCAGCTGTTTCAACTTGTGTGGACGACGGAGACTATCCCCCTCCTGCTGGGGTCACTCGATACACCAATTCAAGAAAGGTATCAGGAGCTCTTGCGAAAACCATAGAGGAATTAGTTTGACCCCAGTCATTTCTAGAGTTCTGACATCCGTTATACTTCGTCGATTCATTGCAGCTCGTGAGGTAAACATTAGAGAAGAACAGGTAGAGTTTCGCCCTGGGCGGGGTTGTATAGATCACATTTTTACCCTCCGTCAAATTTTGGAACAGCGTCAAGCGTACCGCCGGCCAACAACCGCCGTATTTCTCGACTATAAAGGTGCGTTCGTTTCGGTGAATCCATCTACACTTTTAGAGTCACTTAAGCGCAGAGGTAAACCAACCAAGTATGTGAACATACTGTCGGAGATTTATCCCCATACTTCAGCTTAGGTTAGGGTTTACGGTGAACTCTCTGACAGTTTCAGCACCAGGAGCGGCGTTCATTAAGGCTGTCCCCTTTCACCATTTTTGTTCAATTTCGTCACGGACAAAATAATGGAAGACTGTCTGCGGCACTCGAATGATGCTGGTGTGGACTTCCCAACCGGTGAGATTGGCTGACCTTGATTATGCTGACGACAACGTGGTGCTGTTTGACAACAAACAACACTAAACGCTATTTCGCACTCTGCTAAGTATTTCGGAATGCATTTTTCGGCCTTGAAATGCAAAGTGCTTCTGCAGGATTACTGTAATTATGTAGATTTAACGTTAGATAACGAAGTCATGGGGGTTGACCGATTTGTATACCTGGGAAGCTGCATCAGCGGCGGCGGCAGCGAAGATGTAGGGAATGAAATAGAGGCGCGTATTTCCAAGGCTAGGGCGGTGTTCGTTAATCTGAGACACCTATGGCGACAGAGAGATACCCCACTGAAACTTAAGGGTTGCGTATATCAGACAACAGTGAGGGTTGTATTGCTGTACGGCAACGAATCCTGGTCGCTCAGAACAGAAGACGTGAACCGTATTCAGGTATGTGACCACCGATGTCTGCGTTCAGTCGCTCGTATCGAGTGGTACCAACGAGTGAGCAATGAGGAGGTTAGGAAGTGGGTGTTTGGCATTGATTGTCAAACGAACTCTTTTGTTCAGTCACTACGTTTGCACAGACGTAGATGGTTAGGTCATGTACTAAGG
>JTDE01005832.1:0-10780 GCA_014338405.1 Paragonimus skrjabini miyazakii
AATACAGGGGTTAAGCATTGAAACAAAACCTGAAACAAAACCACTCACGCGCGGTATTCAGCCTCAGACCGTCTCGGCTGCCGCAGACGTCAGTGCTCAGTTCCATCAAGTAGCAGGGACTCCTGTAGGTGATACTGCACTCTGATTTTCCTTCCTGCACTTTTCCTGCGGCTTTTAGCATGTCAAAATATATGCTCCGATCCTACTATTGAATAGCAGCTGTTTGAGTAGTATGTTACGATCGCTCAACTCCACTGCAGTAGTAATTTTTGCTTTCTTTTACTGACACATTACCTCTGAAGTTTACCGAGCCATTCAATCGGCGCAGACGCGTGAGACACTCCGAACTGCAAATTTCTCACCCGTCCTCCTCATCAATTATGCACAAAATCCGAATGTTCGTTCAGTGCCTTTCTGTGACCACTACCGACATAATTACGCGTTAATTTTTTAAATTTTATTCAAATATTTTGCCATCATTTTTCGTTACTGTAACAAATCATTTAACGGAATTTACTTGTCAACCAACAGACAGAAAGGGACGCGCAAGAAAAGTTCATCACCCCTCCGGTCCAAGCAAACAAACATTCATATAGATTGAACATCACCCCCATTTGATTGCAGCTGTCGCATTCCCATAGACTTTCCATTCGGTCCATTTCGAAAAGAAGCAGTAGACTCGAGTTTCGCTCTCATTGGAGCCCGTTAGTAGTGCATATCATCGCCACTGCCGGGACTTGAACCACGGACACGCTGTTCATGAGGCAACCGTGTTTACCACTGCGCCATTAACCTCAAGTTAGGCACGACCGAATTATCATATGTGAACGCTCAGTCACTTTCGCTTGTGAGTAATGATCAGGTTGCCCGATCATCTCGATAGGAGACACAGTTACTGTCTGCTTAACTCCATTTGATGACCCCTCGACTAGAACTCCTCTCAAAGTTGAAATCACAGAAATCATTGACTTGTTGAGCGATATCTGTGGATGATGTTCAATCTATATGAAACACAGAATCCCCTACTACTCATCAGCAAACAAACCTTGTAAACTGTGTACATATAATTTTTTTTAGTAATCACATTCCACTAGGTAGCTCAGGTTAGTTAATTGTTAGTTTTCCCACTTTGTCTGTAAGTTACTTTTTCATAAACAACTAACTTGTTGTTTTTGCGTGTGACCTCAATGCTCTGTCCACTGCGATAATACACCAATTTTTTGGATGCTTCACCTCGAGATTTGCTCCTCGGAAGAGACACTTTCTGGTCGATCTTCTTCTGACCAATAAAATGCTTTACTGAACAAGAAAAATTTCACTCAAAAAAAGCATAGTGAGAAATCAATACCGAGCAGACGGAGATTCTGGTCGATTGCTTTCAGCATTACTCGCAAGAGGTTCGTGTGGAACATCCAGATGTCCAGGACGAGGTCACGACATGATAATCAACACAGCTAGTACACGAGCAAAAGAACTCAACTCTGGAAAGAGCAAAAATGTTAGTTCCAATAAGAATGAAACTCTAGTCTAATACTTCTGTTTGAATTAGTTCAATTTCAGAGCACATCTATAGGAATAAATTGAATGAACATGCGTATGACTCTGTAAAGGTGTAATCTGCCTTGCAAACTGGCGAATCCGAAAAATGCGAAGTAGCTTAAAGGTTTAGGGTTTTTTTGAAAAAGTTTGTTTTGTGCTGAAAATCAACCTCAAATTCAACATATTTACTACTTCTCTCATCTACTTGTTAGTAAAATCTCTTTGCTCGAATGATAACTTCTCTTCCTGTGAGTATGCAGTACCACCCTTGATTTTATGGAAAATGAAACCCCCACAGCGAAGAGGACAAACATACCATATTTTGATATTTTTACATTTCAACCAGATTTTCTCAGATTTTTTCACCCGGTACACGGCTTGAAAGTGCTGGCTGCTGGAGAAATACCAACAATATGCCAATGCAAAAGAAGCCTAATTATATGTACACCCGTGACTGAAAGATTTTTAAACTATCTTTGGCTCACAAGATGTTTCATCGTAAATGTATGGAGTTACATGAATTTGTTTGTCTTGTCTGTTCAAATGCTATCGTCGACGAACTAAAAGCCCAACGCTACTGTTTCCAACATCCTCGATTAAATCAAAGTTTTCTCATAAAGGCACAACAGTATGATTTATTGCAAGATTGGTTTCCCAATCTTCTCTTATGTATACGGTTCCATTGTCTGAAGTCTTCCATACTGGTTACCAGTTCTTACCTTATTATTTTTTTTTCAACTGTTTATCAGCCGTATGCTCGTTCCCAAGGCAACATCTCTGGTGGTAACATCAGGTGATATTGTTAATCAGTTGCTGTTATCCACTTCATCTGTCTAACAGAACGTCCGTTGAAAGTAATCAGCTGGTTTACCACCCAGTCACTACAAATCACAATACGACTGAACATTTAGATATGATCGGTCATGCCTAGTGTGAGATCATTAACCCGGTTGATTCAACAAAATACGGTGAGAGTTTAAATCCCGGCTTGAACAAGATTATACCCATATACAAAAGTGAAACTTGATTCTGGTGCTTGTTGTTTGAATGAACCGACCAAAACTTTCAGTTGGATTGGAGAAATGCGAACACATTTGGGTTATAATAACGAGTACTGAATATCCCGGATTCGGCATAATTTGAGCTAACCACAGTGACGGCATACTCCTGTTCAGTTTGTGCTCTACCATCTGAATTACTAATTCATACAACTGTAAATAACGTTCAGTTTCTATCCAACCGCATTAGAGCTTTGTTTTGTCTTCTCAAATAGACTAAATATCAATGTTTTTATAATGATGACTGGATTATCAAATCCCAATCGGAAGAAACACTCGGTTTTTTCTTTACACATGATGTGGTCTCATCATATACATACATACTAAACATACATACTAAAGTTGAAAGAATCGTATTTACCTTTTTTATCCCCTTTTCCTTTGTTGTTTCATTCATCCGAATATGCAACTTTTCCAATACATCCATTATCTGAATTAGTGGTAGGACTCCTACATTATTTTCTTCAGCTTTACAAAACAGTAATAACTTTTAACCGAACTAGTGAAATATTTATTTAGTTTAATTTCTGAATAACATTTTTACAGTCACAGTGTCCTGTAAGTTTCTAAAATTCGTCTATTATTTTCAAAATTATGCCTAATTTTATATTAATCCTTCTAAACGTAAACCCACAATTTAATTTTATTCAGTCATCAAATTTCATCCCCACTGTGTTTCGTGGCATTAGTGATTATGTTTTCCACTGCCTTCCTAGTAGTCCAGTTTAGCCTTTGGTTACATTGCAGTTCGTTAATAACATACATTTTAAATAAAATCTAGACTCGGACCATAAAATGGAATCACGTTCGCACACCCAGACATATATGGTTGTCCAACGGCGGCCGGGATTTCGGATAGACTCTACGATCGATTTTGCCCATATCACGTCTGATTGATCGATCGGCGCAAAAGTCCAGGTTATTTTTAAAAAAATAAACGCCGTGGGTGGCTATTCAGACATACCGTATAAATTGGCAGTACCATTAAATCAATAGCGTGATGGATTCTTTCAGAGCTTCATGGCTGCTGTTGCACGCTACTGACCTTGAGAACATGACGTGTTTCACTCGATGACTTTTTGAAAACAACACTTCAAACCACGCTTTTGGGAAGTACGAAGGAGTGATCAAGTATGATACTTCTAATGTAGAAAAGCGCGACATTAACAACGAGCTCAGTTTCTCAAAATTAGGAAATCAGCAGCACCACAGGCGATTTCCTTTTTAGTGTAAACGAAGGACAATTTTCATTGGGCAATGTAACGATTCCAGTGGCAACCGTGACGATCATTATCAATGCAAACTATGTGAACTTATATAAGATGTTCCAAGATCAACACTTTCTTGAGCCTGCTGGATTCGGTGGATGCACATGGGAGTATCCTCTTGAGTTCTCATTGCACAACGGTGTACGTGCTTTGAGTATCGGTGATTAATAGTCTTCTTCCTTACACGAGGCTACCATGTGCACAGCTAGACATAAAATGCACAGGCTGGTTTGCAACATGTCGCTTAAACAAACCAGACAAGGCACGCCAACTGTATTGTCCTCACTACACATCTCGCATGAGCAATAAGGCTAGGCTGAAGATATTTGTATGACCTTTAAGTGAGCAAATTGTATATATACGGGTTTCCTCTACAGATGCAAACGACTAGAGTACGCACGTCTGGCGGTCATTCATTATTCATTGATAGAAGGTAAGAGTCGCCGACTGTGTGAGCTTCTTCTTTGAGCATCCCGATACCGGAACAAGCAGGGGGTCATTTATCCTCCTCCTCCTTTCAGCGTGCCATCGTTTGTGTATCTAAGATCCACTTGAAGGCCACGCCATTGGAAGCCAGCGCCACCTGAGCCGGTAACGTATCCTACCCATTGGCAGCCCGTTGAGACAGACGAAATACACACTGAAGTGGTCCTCGCCGCTGCTTGAGAATCTTGTGAGAATGCCCACGGAGTCCGTACTCATTTCGGAGAGGGAAATCTGCTCTGAGAACCTCCCCTGTATTGTCTCGTAAAGTACGACATATCATCATGAGGTAACCACTAAGTTGTCGATAACTCTAGAGTTACATGTTCAGATACTTTAACAGTTGGTTATAAAAGCGAACCCTCATCTCAACCATCATGTACGCAGCTGCTCTCTGTACCGAAGAAAGTTGAGACAATACTCTTTGTGCACAAGGGAAAACTGCTGCTTATCCATACTTTATTCTCTGATGGATATGAGATGCGAAGAGTAAAAAAAGCCCTCTTGAACAAAGGATCGACAGGTCCTCGATTAGAATATGCCATTATTACAGAGGAGAAGTATGCTTCTTGGCATGGTTCTGGAAAAAGACAAGTAAATTTTCGCATTGCACTAATGGAATGGTGATTGTTCACGCAAACACTCAGCGAACAACTGGCAATTTGGTTATCATTCTCACGCTTGTCATCGAATGATAACGCTACCACCACCTGTCAATGCTAATGCAGGCACTGGTGTGTGCGTGTGTGTTGCAGTGGGTTCCAGGTAAGTCTTTCACGATGTAACATTGATTTTAGATGTTGGGAAGACTTAGAGTTGAACCGGACTGCCTGGGGAAATACGATACGGACGGGCGTCCGCGAGTTCAGCGAGCGGCTATCGCGCGGCCAGGAACGATAGCGCGTGGTAGGCAAGGCAACCATCGGTGCCATAGGTCGTGGTGAAGTGACTATATGGCGTTGCGATGTATGCGGCCGCGAATGTGCTGGCCGTTTGGATTAGTAGGTCACCAGCGTACTTACAGTGCACCGTCGGCCAAGAGACAACGAGTACGTTAGGCTCACGTAGGTCATATCATCATATTCAGTCTTCTTTTGCTAATTATCGCATCGAGCAAGACGATGGTCGTCTGGCAACTAATTCACTCTTCTTTTCAGAAATTTGAGTGTCTGTAGTCTTCTACCCATTATTTTCTTGGGCTTTGTTGGTGTACTGAATGATGAATGGTTTGCTTGTTCCTTCGCTAATCCAGTCCAAATGGTTTTCCATTTTTGTCTCTGTAGAATACAGCAACATGCATTCGTATACCTAAATGCTTCTTGTATTATATTTTACATACCTTTCTTCCCAGTTTAGATCTTGTCATTGCAGTCTCTCTCTCTCTGTGTGTGTGTGTGTTTATTTTCTAGGAGATAAGGGTTTCCTTCTCGTGCTAGCCAATCAGTTGGCTAGCCAACATTCGCCGACTGGACGCAAAGGTCTCACTGGTCTTATTCCTTGAGGTTCATACTAGATATGTGGAGTGTGAGTGGAACCGCAAGTAGTGCAACGCAAGCCACTTTCGGTGATGGTTAAACCGCAGGCGTCCTTTGGCTTTGATCATTGTGACAGGCTAATCCATTTCGGATGCTGCTAACCATGTGTTACAGTGGATCATTGTACCAGGGCGACCGTAGTTGGGTGGCGTTCGTAGTGAGACGCCTGTAAACAACTGCCGACAGCGGCGACAGTCATTCTTGCGTCACCTCGAAAAGTTGACTGCGTTAGGATAAGTAGTTCAGCAGTCATGGGCGTAATCCAGATTCCTGCTTATCGGTAAGATGTCGCGTAGACCTGGTTGTAAGACTCGTAACTGGGGACTTCGAATTGCCCTGGGAATTATACGTGAATTTCGACCTCCGGTGCAAGTAACTGAGAGAAGACCATGGACAGACGGCGGCAATCTATTGTAATTTGTCGCACAAGAACGCGGATTTATGGAGTTACAACAACATTATCAATCAGTAACACAAGAAATGTTACAAACTGTGAGTTAATTGGTCCATTACAGAACAAACAGCTTAACCAATAGAGGAAGACTTACCAGTAAACCTCTTTGTCCAGCCATCGTGTTATAACCTAAAACAGCAATGGAGCCGTTCGGTGCAAGATCGCCGTTTGTGTGGGAATTTAGATAGACGAATATGCTTTCACCACGATCTTCCTCTCCTCTAGCATATGAGTTTCTGTAATACTCAGAATTTTAGGGACTTGGAATAGTCCAAGAAATTGTACTCGAATTTGTAGTGGCCTAATAAATCAAATGATAAAAATGACCAAAAATTTGGTAGCACCAAAGCAGTTGTAATGGTAACAGGTGGATGCCAAAGGTAAGTGGACAAATAGAACATATCTCAGCAAGACAAGAACGACTCACTGTTAAGTCAAGGTCCGCTGGGTTAAATAGACCACCTCAAGAGAGAAAGATAGCGCCAGAGATGAAGTCCGGAACACGACCGACGAATAATTCCACACGAGGCGTGGGTTGATGAGTATTGAGCGCAAACAGATCAGCCGATACGCGGAGCTAACATATTTCACCGTGCAATTACCTTACCAGCTCGAAAATCCGCACAAATGAAGAAGAGAGAGACGACGCACGGTAACTCCTGTTTATTCGTGCTGGAGATTCAATTCAAAAAGTGATGATGATGCTTTCAAACAAGTGTACAGATGAAGTTAACAAGACGGAATATACGAAAACGTACAAAAACGACTTACGAAATATAACTATGAACTGTGGACATTATAAATTAAAACCTTCCCCGCAAGTAATGAACAGAAGACCTCGTACTGGTTGCGGTAAGCAGTTTTTTAGTCATGAGACAAGAAGTCGCATTTGTAGATGTACAGCAGTATTAAAGAAATCACAGTCTGTCATTGGCTGATCACAGTAGTATCGGCAAACTGTAAACCGACTGGCCTTGGCAACTAACGGGGAGTGTAACATTGAGGTTTTTCATCTTGAACGCGACGTTTATATTGTTCCTTCATTAGTTCTTCTAATGTGTCGAGGATAAGTAGTTGATCGAGTATTATTTCACCACAGTCTCACACGTGGTAGTCTTTCAAATAAGATGTCCTGAAATTGCTTAATTTCCGCCCATAGTCCTAAGGCGATTGAAAGAACTAGTTTATGGGGGTAGACATCTCATTTAATTGTATCATTATGACATCGTATTTGGCGTAGTTAATGGATAGGTTGTGGATCAGTGTTGGATCAATCAAATTAAAATATGAAGATCATGTTCAAGAATGTATAGTGTTCATTTTGTAACACATTGGCACGTATTGGGACCTGGATGGTCTAACATATACAGTGGTCCAAACGACAAAATTGATCAGCATTGTCGTTCCATTTACGTCACAATTGACTGACCGTTTTACAAATTCACTTGAATGGCACTAAAGTTTTCATTTTTTGTCTAATATTTCACATTTGCTCAATCTAATGCCTATCAACCTTTCACACCTATTGTAACAAGTTAGTGATTTGCTTATGATTAAATAACAAGAATGCTGGAGAGCAGAAGAGAATGTATCCCGTAGAAAAGTTTGGAAATTTTCAACTGTGAGTAGGTTAAATTGGAATGATCAGTTCTTCGATTCATTCACCAGAAAAATCATAGAAGATATGGATATCTGTTATAATATGGGTATCCAACATACCATCTGTGTGCTACGGCCATCCTAATCGTCCATTCATATAAGTACGATATGACACCAAACTTACGAGGCGTCGTCACCACTAAACCCGACGCTAAGTGATCATTAGAACGTAGCTGAATAAATGGCCAAAAAGCATAGAATCCGAGCGGACAACCTATCTGTGAGACTAGCGATTCACTGTTATGTAGGCTGTCATATTTTTTTCGCTTATCCTCTGTGTACTGCGTTCTCTTGATTTGCCATTTTATGAACAAATTCATTCATATAACCTTCTGTACACTATTTAAAACATTGAGTTCCCTTGATTCAGTTCACCAGTAACGATAGAAGATATACATCGCGAGATGTTAACATTTCGTTTACTCTCTTCAGTCACGAACGCAAAACATTGGAATGTATAGGACATGGGGATTGCAACAACAATAGAAACAATCAATGATTAGGTTTACACAAAACAAGGACTGTTATCAGTTCCAGGACAGATAAACTGCATGAGTCAACAGTTTATGCCCACACAAGACCGGACGGCGAGTATTGATTAGCATAGCTTCTTAGAAGGCAAGCAACTTCGGATTCCGATTACGCAACAACACATGAAACGAATTGGTGGGGTCAACAACGTGACCTGTTTCCATGATGTGCTTTGCTATGGCTTAGGTTGGATTTCGTCTCACTCGTTCTGTTGCCACTGCCTGTTGCGTCATGGCGCGCATCAACTACTTGGGCATATGTTCAGCCATTCTTTGTCGTAGGCACCGATCTGTTCTGCCAATATAGACGTCACCGTAACTGCAAGTGAATTGATAGATTACAAGTGAAACAGAACATTTCGGTAGGACACGATTGTGAATAAGCTGACACTCCTAGTTGTGAGTAACAACCGCAATTCAGCCGCCGGGTATGTACGAGTTAGAGCAGACTGTAATTGTTGACTTACATCAGTTGTGATATGATCGCCTTTGAAAGGAATGTTCAAAAAGACCTGCTTCTTAGGGACCGTACTCACGGCAGTTTTGATCAGTCTTTTCTGGCTGTGAACATCGACGAACTTCTCATGAGAGCCGTTCGTGAGCAACACTTTCTTTAATCTCTCCTCCTTTCCTTGCAAGCAGTAACCAGACTTATCGTAAGTAAATAAGGATATACACAGCCAGATCAGTTTATCAAATCGTAGCATCACACTGATGTGAACTACATATCGAGTTTCAGACACCACCGTTCAAGGTGAACCATGTAAGAGAGGATTTCAAATTTTCTGTAAACTATCTCAATACCTTATACCTCTGTCCTCCAGCTTCAGACATTTTTATCAATCATTTTGAATTGCAGTTGAACGCCACAGAAAAAAATTCGCAGCACTATGTGATGCTGGCTGAGAGTTTGATTAAATGATTCTGAACTACTCGCCAGGTCTCGTCTTGCGTGTTTCCAAGTAAGTTCGCTCTACCGAAATGAATGGTGGTACCATACCCTTTCTAGTTTTAGATGTCTTGATATCATTTTCGCGTGTCTCATTGTCAATTTCTGATGTTCCAAGGGTGTTCTCTAGGTTTCAACAGCGAACGGAGCTGCACGGCTAATATGTGCATAGGTAGGCTGTCACACGCAGGGGTCAGTTGGCCCCGCTCATACTGAGTACTCGGTCGAGTGGCTCGTTCTGTGGTATTACTCTGAATGTTTCAGTCCTGTTTTTGGCTGTCATGACAGTCTTCAAACTGCGACTCAGATGGCTACCGCTCTAGCACCCTAAACAAGAATTACCCGAACTATCTGGCCGTTCGGGTGACGACGAAGCCCTGAGCCTAAGTCAATCTGAGTGGATCATACACGTACCCTGCGTGTGGCAGTCTACCCATGCGCACATTAGCCGTCAGGCTTAGTGATGACGAGGCCTCATAAGTTTGGCGTCATATCCTACTTGTATGAATGGACTTCTCGGATGGCCGTACCACAGAGATGGTATGATGGATACCCATATTACAACAGATATCCTTCAGCAAAATGAAAAATACTTCTTATAGCATGGATGCCACATCATGAAGCGGTTGTAAAACAGTTCCACCACCGAGTAGTCAAGCAGTTTAATCCAAGTTCCTATAGATGACAAGACCATCTTTTAGAGCAATTGCAGTATCTTGACGTGCACGATTACTAAAACCGGAGGGTATACAGATTTCCAAAGCAAGCTGTGTCCTTGCACGCCCAGCTCGGGTGTGGTCTTTTTAATATTTTCAGTGACGTCGGATTTACATTTTTATTCCGCCTACGCACAGTGCATCCAACGCCATTTGTAGCTGCTGAGGTTACAAAATCGGCCCCCACACCCAAGTGCCCTGAAAGATTGTATACGGGGCCTGATTGCCTTTTCAAAAATTACCACGATCCATAGCTACATGCAACCATTGCTCGTCGGACAGATTGGATCTCATCACATAATTATCATTTACGATAAACGGAATCGTTGGAGAAAAAACAGATTGAAAATCTTGTGTTTGCACATACACACACGCAATCACGCGTGCTAATTCATGCCACATGAAACAAGCAATAAACTAACCAATCATGTGTACATGTGCATAGCGATTCGTCAGTTGGTTATTGTTCGTTTGACTTTGGTTATTCATCTCCTCTATGCCTGTACCATTCCCATAATCAGTGTGCAGAGTATCTTGGTGGCTTACCAACTCGTGCTCTTCTTACCCTGGAGAGGCGATTTAACAATTG